>JAQJVK010000199.1:0-246446 GCA_035578135.1 Flexamia atlantica
TTTATATTTTATGTCAAACTTAGGTGGATCACTGTCCACACATCCAAAGCGACTATTTTAATCACCCGTATTTCCAAAACCTAAGTTTTTAAGGTAACTTGGGTGGTATAGTACTAAAGTTCTGGACCTATTCTATCATCCTATGTGTACGTCATGTTGGCACACCTCCGTATTTTTTTTATATTTCGTGTCAAACTTCGACAAATCTCTGTCCGCACATCTCAATGCGACTACTTTAATCAGCCATATTTCCAAAACCTAAGTTTTTTACGGTAACTTGGATGGTATAATACAGAAGTTCTGGTCCTATTCTATCACCCTACGTGTACGTAATGTTGGCACACCTCCGTATTTATTATTATATTTCATGTCATACATAGACAAATCGTTGTCCGCACATCGCATAGCGACTAATTTAATCACCCATATTTCCAATACCTAAGTTTTTAAGGTAACTTGGGTGGTATAGTACTAAAGTTCTGGTCCTATTCTTTCATCCTACGTGTACGTCATGTATCCACAATTCAGTATTTATTTTTATATTTCATGTTAAACTTAGACAAATCGTTGTCCGCACATCGCATAGCGACTAATTTAATCACCCATATTTCCAAAACCTAAGTTTTTACGGTAACTTGGGTGGTATAATACAGACGTTCTGGTCCTATTATATCACCCTATGTGTACGTCATGTATCCACAATTCCGTATTATTTTTATATTTCATTACAAACTTAGACAAATCGTTGTCCGCACATCGCATAGCGACTAATTTAATCACCCAAATTTCCAAAACCTAAGTTTTTACGGTAACTTGGGTGGTATAATACTAAATTTCAGGACCTATTCTATCATCCTATGTGTACGTCATGTTGGCACACTTCCGTATTTATTTTATTTCTCATGTCATACTTTGACAAATCGCTGTCCGCACATCTCAATGCGACTACTTTAATCAGCTATATTTCCAAAACCTAAGTTTTTACGGTAACTTGGGTGGTATAATACAGAAGTTCTGGTCCTATTTCATCACCCTACGTGTACGTCATGCTGACACACTGCCGTATTTATTTTATATTTTATGTCAAACTTAGGTGGATCACTGTCCACACATCCAAAGCGACTATTTTAATCACCCGTATTTCCAAAACCTAAGTTTTTACGGTAACTTGGGTGGTATAGTACTAAAGTTCTGGACCTATTCTATCATCCTATGTGTACGTCATGTTGGCACACCTCCGTGTTTTTTTTATATTTAGTGTCAAACGTCGACAAATCTATGTCCGCACATCTCAATGCGACTACTTTAATCAGCCATATTTCCAAAACCTAAGTTTTTTACGGTAACGTGGGTGGTATAATACAGAAGTTCTGGTCCTACTCTATCGCCCTACGTGTACGTAATGTTGGCACACCTCCGTATTTATTATTATATTTCATGTCATACTTAGACAAATCGTTGTCCGCACATCGCATAGCGACTAATTTAATCACCCATATTTCCAAAACCTAAGTTTTTAAGGTTACTAGGGTGGTATAGTACTAAAGTTCTGGTCCTATTCTTTCATCCTACGTGTACGTCATGCTGACACACTGCCGTATTTATTTTATATTTTATGTCAAACTTAGGTGGATCGCTGTCCACACATCCAAAGCGACTATTTTAATCACCCGTATTTCCAAAACCTAAGTTTTGACGGTAACCTGAGTGGTATAATAATATAGTTCTAATCCTATTCTATCACCCAATGTGTACGTCATGTATCCAAAATTCCGTATTTATTTTTATATTTCATGACAAACTTAGACAAATCGTTGTCCGCACATCGCATAGCGACTAATTTAATCAGCAATTTTTCAAAACCTAAGTTTTTTACGGTAACTTGGGTGGTATAATACAGAAGTTCTTGTCCTATTTCATCACCCTACGTGTACGGTCATGTTGACACACCTGCGTATTTATTTTATATTTTATGTCAAACTTAGGTGGATCACTGTCCACACATCCAAAGCGACTATTTTAATCATCCGTATTTCCAAAACCTAAGTTTTTTAAGGTAACTTGGGTGGTATAGTACTAAAGTTCTGGACCTATTCTATCATCCTATGTGTACGTCATGTTGGCACACTTCCGTATTTATTTTATTTTTCATGTCATACTTTGACAAATCGCTGTCCGCACATCTCAATGCGACTACTTTAATCAGCAATTTTTCCAAAACCTAAGTTTTTACGGTAACTTGGGTGGTATAATACAGAAGTTCTTGTCCTATTTCATCACCCTACGTGTACGTCATGTTGACACACTGCCGTATTTATTTTATATTTTATGTCAAACTTAGGTGGATCACTGTCCACCACATCCAAAGCGACTATTTTAATCACCCGTATTTCCAAAACCTAAGTTTTTAAGGTAACTTGGGTGGTATAGTACTAAAGTTCTGGACCTATTCTATCATCCTATGTGTACCTCATGTTGGCACACCTCCATAGTTTTTTTATATTTAGTGTCAAACGTCGACAAATCTCTGTCCGCACACCTCAATGCGACTACTTTAATCAGCCATATTTCCAAAACCTAAGTTTTTACGGTAACTTGGGTGGTATAATACAGAAGTTCTGGTCCTATTCTATCACCCTATGTGTACGTCATGTATCCACAATTCCGTATTTATTTTTATATTTCATGTCAAACTTAGACAAAATCGTTGTCCGCACATCGCATAGCGACTAATTTAATCACCCATATTTCCAAAACCTAAGTTTTTAAGGTAACTTGGGTGGTATAGTACTAAAGTTCTGGTCCTATTCTTTCACCCTACGTGTACGTCATGCTGACACACTGCCGTATTTATTTTATATTTTATGTCAAACTTAGGTGGATCACTGTCTACACTTCCAAAGCGACTATTTTAATCACCCGTATTACCAAAACCTAAGTTTTTAAAGGTAACTTGGGTGGTATAGTACTAAAGTTCTGGACCTATTCTATCATCCTATGTGTACGTCATGTTGGTACACCTCCGTATTTTTTTTATATTTCGTGTCAAACTTCGACAAATCTCTGTCCGCACATCTCAATGCGACTACTTTAATCAGCCATATTTCCAAAACCTAAGTTTTTAAGGTAACTTGGGTGGTATAATACAGAAGTCCTGGTCCTATTCTATCACCCTACGTGTACGTAATGTTGGCACAACCTCCGTATTTATTATTATATTTCATGTCATACTTAGACAAATCGTTGTCCGCACATCGCATAGCGACTAATTTAATCAACCATATTTCCAAAACCTAAGTTTTTAAGGTAACTTGGGTGGTATAGTACTAAAGTTCTGGTCCTATTCTTTCATCCTACGTGTACGTCATGTATCCACAATTCCGTATTTATTTTTATATTTCATGTCAAACTTAGACAAATCGTTGTCCGCACATCGCATAGCGACTAATTTAATCACCCATATTTCCAAAACCTAAGTTTTTTACGGTAACTTGGGTGGTAAAATACTAAATTTCAGGACCTATTCTATCATCCTATGTGTACGTCATGTTGGCACACTTCCGTATTTATTTTATTTTTCATGTCATACTTTGACAAATCGCTGTCCGCACATCTCAATGCGACTACTTTAATCAGCTATATTTCCAAAACCTAAGTTTTTACGGTAACTTGGGTGGTATAATACAGAAGTTTCTGGTCCTATTTTCATCACCCTACGTGTACGTCATGCTGACACACCTGCCGTATTTATTTTATATTTTATGTCAAACTTAGGTGGATCACTGTTCACACATCCAAAGCGACTATTTTAATCACCCGTATTTCCAAAATCTAAGTTTTTACGGTAACTTGGGTAGGATAGTACTAAAGTTCTGGACCTATTCTATCATCCTATGTGTACGTCATGTTAGCACACCTCCGTATTTTTTTTATATTTAGTGTCAAACGTCGACAAATCTCTGTCCGCACATCTCAATGCGACTACTTTAATCAGCCATTTTTCCAAAACCTAAGTTTTTACGGTAACTTGGGTGGTATAATACAGAAGTTCTGGTCCTACTCTATCACCCTACGTGTACGTAATGTTGGCACACCTCCGTATTTATTATTATATTTCATGTCATACTTAGACAAATCGTTGTCCGCACATCGCATAGCGACTAATTTAATCAGCCATTTTTCCAAAACCTAAGTTTTTAAGGTAACTAGGGTGGTATAGTACTAAAGTTCTGGTCCTATTCTTTCATCCTACGTGTACGTCATGCTGACACACTGCCGTATTTTTTTTATATTTTATGTCAAACTTAGGTGGATCGCTGTCCACACATCCAAAGCGACTATTTTAATCACCCGTATTTCCAAAACCTAAGTTTTGACGGTAACCTGAGTGGTATAATAATATAGTTCTAATCCTATTCTATCACCCAATGTGTACGTCATGTATCCAAAATTCCGTATTTATTTTTATATTTCATGACAAACTTAGACAAAGCGTTGTCCGCACATCGCATAGCGACTAATTTAATCAACCATATTTCCAAAACCTAAGTTTTTACGGTAACTTGGTTGGTATAATACAGAAGTTCTGGTCCTATTCTATCACCCTATGTGTACGTCATGTATCCACAATTCCGTATTTATTTTTATATTTCATGTCAAACTTAGACAAATCGTTGTCCGCACATCGCATAGCGACTAATTTAATCACCCATATTTCCAAAACCTAAGTTTTTAAGGTAACTTGGGTGGTATAGTACTAAAGTTCTGGTCCTATTCTTTCATCCTACGTGTACGTCATGCTGACACACTGCCGTATTTATTTTATATTTTATGTCAAACTTAGGTGGATCGCTGTCCACACATCCAAAGCGACTATTTTAATCACCCGTATTTCCAAAACCTAAGTTTTGACGGTAACCTGAGTGGTATAATAATATAGTTCTAATCCTATTCTATCACCCAATGTGTACGTCATGTATCCAAAATTCCGTATTTATTTTTATATTTCATGTCAAACTTAGACAAATCGTTGTCCGCACATCGCATAGCGACTAATTTAATCACCCATATTTCCAAAACCTAAGTTTTTACGGTAACTTGGGTGGTATAATACAGAAGTTCTGGTCCTATTCTATCACCCTATGTGTACGTCATGTATCCACAATTCCGTATTTATTTTTATATTTCATGTCAAACTTAGACAAATCGTTGTCCGCACATCGCATAGCGACTAATTTAATCACCCATATTTCCAAAACCTAAGTTTTTAAGGTAACTTGGGTGGTATAGTACTAAAGTTCTGGTCCTATTCTTTCACCTTACGTGTACGTCATGCTGACACACTGCCGTATTTATTTTATATTTTATGTCAAACTTAGGTGGATCACTGTCCACACATCCAAAGCGACTATTTTAATCACCCGTATTTCCAAAACCTAAGTTTTTAAGGTAACTTGGGTGGTATAGTACTAAAGTTCTGGACCTATTCTATCATCCTATGTGTACGTCATGTTGGCACACCTCCGTATTTTTTTATATTTCGTGTCAAACTTCGACAAATCTCTGTCCGCACATCTCAATGCGACTACTTTAATCAGCCATATTTCCAAAACCTAAGTTTTTACGGTAACTTGGGTGGTATAATACAGAAGTTCTGGTCCTATTCTATCACCCTACGTGTACGTAATGTTGGCACACCTCCGTATTTATTATTATATTTCATGTCATACTTAGAAAAATCGTTGTCCGCACATCGCATAGCGACTAATTAAATCACCCATATTTCCAAAACCTAAGTTTTTAAGGTAACTTGGGTGGTATAGTACTAAAGTTCTGGTCCTATTCTTTCATCCTACGTGTACGTCATGTATCTACAATTCAGTATTTATTTTTATATTTCATGTTAAACTTAGACAAATCGTTGTCCGCACATCGCATAGCGACTAATTTAATCACCCATATTTCCAAAACCTAAGTTTTTACGGTAACTTGGGTGGTATAATACAGACGTTCTGGTCCTATTCTATCACCCTATGTGTACGTCATGTATCCACAATTCCGTATTTATTTTTATATTTCATTACAAACTTAGACAAATCGTTGTCCGCACATCGCATAGCGACTAATTTAATCACCCAAATTTCCAAAACCTAAGTTATTACGGTAACTTGGGTGGTATAATACTAAATTTCAGGACCTATTCTATCATCCTATGTGTACGTCATGTTGGCACACTTCCGTATTTATTTTATTTCTCATGTCATACTTTGACAAATCGCTGTCCGCACATCTCAATGCGACTACTTTAATCAGCTATATTTCCAAAACCTAAGTTTTTACGGTAACTTGGGTGGTATAATACAGAAGTTCTGGTCCTATTTCATCACCCTACGTGTACGTCATGCTGACACATTGCCGTATTTATTTTATATTTTATGTCAAACTTAGGTGGATCACTGTCCACACATCCAAAGCGACTATTTTAATCACCCGTATTTCCAAAACCTAAGTTTTTACGGTAACTTGGGTGGTATAGTACTAAAGTTCTGGACCTATTCTATCATCCTATGTGTACGTCATGTTGGCACACCTCCGTGTTTTTTTTATATTTAGTGTCAAACGTCGACAAATCTATGTCCGCACATCTCAATGCGACTACTTTAATCAGCCATATTTCCAAAACCTAAGTTTTTACGGTAACTTGTGTGGTATAATACAGAAGTTCTGGTCCTACTCTATCGCCCTACGTGTACGTAATGTTGGCACACCTCCGTATTTATTATTATATTTCATGTCATACTTAGACAAATCGTTGTCCGCACATCGCATAGCGACTAATTTAATCACCCATATTTCCAAAACCTAAGTTTTTAAGGTAACTAGGGTGGTATAGTACTAAAGTTCTGGTCCTATTCTTTCATCCTACGTGTACGTCATGCTGACACACTGCCGTATTTATTTTATATTTTATGTCAAACTTAGGTGGATCGCTGTCCACACATCCAAAGCGACTATTTTAATCACTCGTATTTCCAAAACCTAAGTTTTGACGGTAACCTGAGTGGTATAATAATATAGTTCTAATCCTATTCTATCACCCAATGTGTACGTCATGTATCCAAAATTCCGTATTTATTTTTATATTTCATGACAAACTTAGACAAATCGTTGTCCGCACATCGCATAGCGACTAATTTAATCACCCATATTTCCAAAACCTAAGTTTTTACGGTAACTTGGGTGGTATAATACAGAAGTTCTGGTCCTATTCTATCACCCTATGTGTACGTCATGTATCCACAATTCCGTATTTATTTTTATATTTCATGTCAAACTTAGACAAATCGTTGTCCGCACATCGCATAGCGACTAATTTAATCACCCATATTTCCAAAACCTAAGTTTTTAAGGTAACTTGGGTGGTATAATACTAAATTTCAGGACCTATTCTATCATCCTATGTGTACGTCATGTTGGCACACTTCCGTATTTATTTTATTTTTCATGTCATACTTTGACAAATCGCTGTCCGCATATCTCAATGCGACTACTTTAATCAGCCATTTTTCCAAAACCTAAGTTTTTACGGTAACTTGGGTGGTATAATACAGAAGTTCTGGTCCTATTCTATCACCCTATGTGTACGTCATGTATCCACAATTCCGTATTTATTTTTATATTTCATGTCAAACTTAGACAAATCGTTGTCCGCACATCGCATAGCGTCTAATTTAATCACCCATATTTCCAAAACCTAAGTTTTTAAGGTAACTTGGGTGGTATAGTACTAAAGTTCTGGTCCTATTCTTTCATCCTACGTGTACGTCATGCTGACACACTGACGTATTTATTTTATATTTTATGTCAAACTTAGGTGGATCGCTGTCCACACATCCAAAGCGACTATTTTAATCACCCGTATTTCCAAAACCTAAGTTTTGACGGTAACCTGAGTGGTATAATAATATAGTTCTAATCCTATTCTATCACCCAATGTGTACATCATGTATCCACAATTCCGTATTTATTTTTATATTTAATGTCAAACTTAGACAAATTGTTGTCCGCACATCGCATAGCGACTAATTTAATCACCCATATTTCCAAAACCTAAGTTTTAACGGTAACTTGGGTGGTATAATACAGAAGTTCTGGTCCTATTCTATCACCCTATGTGTACGTCATGTATCCACAATTCCGTATTTATTTTTATATTTCATGTCAAACTTAGACAAATCGTTGTCCGCACATCGCATAGCGACTAATTTAATCACCTATATTTCCAAAACCTAAGTTTTTAAGGTAACTTGGGTGGTATAGTACTAAAGTTCTAGTCCTATTCTTTCATCCTAAGTGTACGTCATGCTGACACACTGCCGTATTTATTTTATATTTTATGTCAAACTTAGGTGGATCGCTGTCCACACATCCAAAGCGACTATTTTAATCACCCGTATTTCCAAAACCTAAGTTTTGACGGTAACGTGAGTGGTATAATAATATAGTTCTAATCCTATTCTATCACCCAATGTGTACGTCATGTATCCAAAATTCCGTATTTATTTTTATATTTCATGTCAAACTTAGACAAATCGTTGTCCGCACATCGCATAGCGACTAATTTAATCACCCATATTTCCAAAACCTAGGTTTTTAAGGTAACTTGGGTGGTATAGTACTAAAGTTCTGGTCCTATTCTTTCATCCTACGTGTACGTCATGCTGACACACTGCCGTATTTATTTTATATTTTATGTCAAACTTAGTTGGATCGCTGTCCACACATCCAAAGCGACTATTTTAATCACCCGTATTTCCAAAACCTAAGTTTTGACGTTAACCTGAGTGGTATAATAATATAGTTCTAATCCTATTCTATCACCCAATGTGTACGTCATGTATCCAAAATTCCGTATTTATTTTTATATTTCATGTCAAACATAGACAAATCGTTGTCCGCACATCGCATAGCGACTAATTTAATCACCCATAAATCCAAAACCTAAGTTTTTACGGTAACTTGGGTGGTATAATACAGAAGTTCTGGTCCTATTCTATCACCTTATGTGTACGTCATGTATCCACAATTCCGTATTTATTTTTATATTTCATGTCAAACTTAGACAAATCGTTGTCCGCACATCGCATAGCGACTAATTTAATCACCCATATTTCTAAAACCTAAGTTTTTAAGGTAACTTGGGTGGTATAGTACTAAAGTTCTGGTCCTATTCATTCATCCTACGTGTACGTCATGCTGACACACTGCCGTATTTATTTTATATTTTATGTCAAACTTAGGTGGATCGCTGTCCACATTTCCAAAGCGACTATTTTAATCACCCGTATTTCCAAAACCTAAGTTTTGACGGTAATCTGAGTGGTATAATAATATAGTTCTAATCCTATTCTATCACCCAATGTGTACGTCATGTATCCAAAATTCCGTATTTTTTTTTATATTTCATGTCAAACTTAGACAAATCGTTGTCCGCACATCGCATAGCGTCTAATTTAATCACCAATATTTCCAAAACCTAAGTTTTTACGGTAACTTGGGTGGTATAATACAGAAGTTCTGGTCCTATTCTATCACCCTATGTGTTCGTCATGTATCCACAATTCCGTATTTATTTTTATATTTCATGTCAAACTTAGACAAATCGTTGTCCGCACATCGCATAGCGACTAATTTAATCACCCATATTACCAAAACCTAAGTTTTTACGGTAACTTGGGTGGTATAATACTAAATTTCAGGACCTATTCTATCATCCTATGTGTACGTCATGTTGGCACACTTCCGTATTTATTTTATTTCTCATGTCATACTTTGACAAATCGCTGTCCGCACATCTCAATGCGACTACTTTAATCAGCTATATTTCCAAAACCTAAGTTTTTACGGTAACTTGGGTGGTATAATACAGAAGTTCTGGTCCTATTTCATCACCCTACGTGTACGTCATGCTGACACATTGCCGTATTTATTTTATATTTTATGTCAAACTTAGGTGGATCACTGTCCACACATCCAAAGCGACTATTTTAATCACCCGTATTTCCAAAACCTAAGTTTTTACGGTAACTTGGGTGGTATAGTACTAAAGTTCTGGACCTATTCTATCATCCTATGTGTACGTCATGTTGGCACACCTCCGTGTTTTTTTTATATTTAGTGTCAAACGTCGACAAATCTATGTCCGCACATCTCAATGCGACTACTTTAATCAGCCATATTTCCAAAACCTAAGTTTTTACGGTAACTTGTGTGGTATAATACAGAAGTTCTGGTCCTACTCTATCGCCCTACGTGTACGTAATGTTGGCACACCTCCGTATTTATTATTATATTTCATGTCATACTTAGACAAATCGTTGTCCGCACATCGCATAGCGACTATTTAATCACCCATATTTCCAAAACCTAAGTTTTTAAGGTAACTAGGGTGGTATAGTACTAAAGTTCTGGTCCTATTCTTTCATCCTACGTGTACGTCATGCTGACACACTGCCGTATTTATTTTATATTTTATGTCAAACTTAGGTGGATCGCTGTCCACACATCCAAAGCGACTATTTTAATCACTCGTATTTCCAAAACCTAAGTTTTGACGGTAACCTGAGTGGTATAATAATATAGTTCTAATCCTATTCTATCACCCAATGTGTACGTCATGTATCCAAAATTCCGTATTTATTTTTATATTTCATGACAAACTTAGACAAATCGTTGTCCGCACATCGCATAGCGACTAATTTAATCACCCATATTTCCAAAACCTAAGTTTTTACGGTAACTTGGGTGGTATAATACAGAAGTTCTGGTCCTATTCTATCACCCTATGTGTACGTCATGTATCCACAATTCCGTATTTATTTTTATATTTCATGTCAAACTTAGACAAATCGTTGTCCGCACATCGCATAGCGACTAATTTAATCACCCATATTTCCAAAACCTAAGTTTTTAAGGTAACTTGGGTGGTATAATACTAAATTTCAGGACCTATTCTATCATCCTATGTGTACGTCATGTTGGCACACTTCCGTATTTATTTTATTTTTCATGTCATACTTTGACAAATCGCTGTCCGCATATCTCAATGCGACTACTTTAATCAGCCATTTTTCCAAAACCTAAGTTTTTACGGTAACTTGGGTGGTATAATACAGAAGTTCTGGTCCTATTCTATCACCCTATGTGTACGTCATGTATCCACAATTCCGTATTTATTTTTATATTTCATGTCAAACTTAGACAAATCGTTGTCCGCACATCGCATAGCGTCTAATTTAATCACCCATATTTCCAAAACCTAAGTTTTTAAGGTAACTTGGGTGGTATAGTACTAAAGTTCTGGTCCTATTCTTTCATCCTACGTGTACGTCATGCTGACACACTGACGTATTTATTTTATATTTTATGTCAAACTTAGGTGGATCGCTGTCCACACATTCAAAGCGACTATTTTAATCACCCGTATTTCCAAAACCTAAGTTTTGACGGTAACCTGAGTGGTATAATAATATAGTTCTAATCCTATTCTATCACCCAATGTGTACATCATGTATCCACAATTCCGTATTTATTTTTATATTTAATGTCAAACTTAGACAAATTGTTGTCCGCACATCGCATAGCGACTAATTTAATCACCCATATTTCCAAAACCTAAGTTTTTACGGTAACTTGGGTGGTATAATACAGAAGTTCTGGTCCTATTCTATCACCCTATGTGTACGTCATGTATCCACAATTCCGTATTTATTTTTATATTTCATGTCAAACTTAGACAAATCGTTGTCCGCACATCGCATAGCGACTAATTTAATCACCTATATTTCCAAAACCTAAGTTTTTAAGGTAACTTGGGTGGTATAGTACTAAAGTTCTAGTCCTATTCTTTCATCCTAAGTGTACGTCATGCTGACACACTGCCGTATTTATTTTATATTTTATGTCAAACTTAGGTGGATCGCTGTCCACACATCCAAAGCGACTATTTTAATCACCCGTATTTCCAAAACCTAAGTTTTGACGGTAACGTGAGTGGTATAATAATATAGTTCTAATCCTATTCTATCACCCAATGTGTACGTCATGTATCCAAAATTCCGTATTTATTTTTATATTTCATGTCAAACTTAGACAAATCGTTGTCCGCACATCGCATAGCGACTAATTTAATCACCCATATTTCCAAAACCTAGGTTTTTAAGGTAACTTGGGTGGTATAGTACTAAAGTTCTGGTCCTATTCTTTCATCCTACGTGTACGTCATGCTGACACACTGCCGTATTTATTTTATATTTTATGTCAAACTTAGTTGGATCGCTGTCCACACATCCAAAGCGACTATTTTAATCACCCGTATTTCCAAAACCTAAGTTTTGACGTTAACCTGAGTGGTATAATAATATAGTTCTAATCCTATTCTATCACCCAATGTGTACGTCATGTATCCAAAATTCCGTATTTATTTTTATATTTCATGTCAAACATAGACAAATCGTTGTCCGCACATCGCATAGCGACTAATTTAATCACCCATAAATCCAAAACCTAAGTTTTTACGGTAACTTGGGTGGTATAATACAGAAGTTCTGGTCCTATTCTATCACCTTATGTGTACGTCATGTATCCACAATTCCGTATTTATTTTTATATTTCATGTCAAACTTAGACAAATCGTTGTCCGCACATCGCATAGCGACTAATTTAATCACCCATATTTCTAAAACCTAAGTTTTTAAGGTAACTTGGGTGGTATAGTACTAAAGTTCTGGTCCTATTCATTCATCCTACGTGTACGTCATGCTGACACACTGCCGTATTTATTTTATATTTTATGTCAAACTTAGGTGGATCGCTGTCCACATTTCCAAAGCGACTATTTTAATCACCCGTATTTCCAAAACCTAAGTTTTGACGGTAATCTGAGTGGTATAATAATATAGTTCTAATCCTATTCTATCACCCAATGTGTACGTCATGTATCCAAAATTCCGTATTTTTTTTTATATTTCATGTCAAACTTAGACAAATCGTTGTCCGCACATCGCATAGCGTCTAATTTAATCACCAATATTTCCAAAACCTAAGTTTTTACGGTAACTTGGGTGGTATAATACAGAAGTTCTGGTCCTATTCTATCACCCTATGTGTTCGTCATGTATCCACAATTCCGTATTTATTTTTATATTTCATGTCAAACTTAGACAAATCGTTGTCCGCACATCGCATAGCGACTAATTTAATCACCCATATTACCAAAACCTAAGTTTTTACGGTAACTTGGGTGGTATAATACTAAATTTCAGGACCTATTCTATCATCCTATGTGTACGTCATGTTGGCACACTTCCGTATTTATTTTATTTTTCATGTCATACTTTGACAAATCGCTGTCCGCACATCTCAATGCGACTACTTTAATCAGCCATATTTCCAAAACCTAAGTTTTTACGGTAACTTGGATGGTATAATACAGAAGTTCTGGTCCTATTTCATCACCCTACGTGTACGTCATGCTGACACACTGCCGTATTTATTTTATATTTTATGTCAAACTTAGGTGGATCACTGTCCACACATCCAAAGCGACTATTTTAATCACCCGTATTTCCAAAACCTAAGTTCTTAAGGTAACTTGGGTGGTATAGTACTAAAGTTCTGGACCTATTCTATCATCCTATGTGTACGTCATGTTGGCACACCTCCGTATTTTTTTATATTTCGTGTCAAACTTCGACAAATCTCTGTCCGCACATCTCAATGCGACTACTTTAATGAGCCATATTTCCAGAACCTAAGTTTTTACGGTAACTTGGGTGGTATAATACAGAAGTTCTGGTCCTATTCTATCACCCTACGTGTACGTAATGTTGGCACACCTCCGTATTTATTATTATATTTCATGTCATACTTAGACAAATCGTTGTCCGCACATCGCATAGCGACTAATTTAATCACCCATATTTCCAAAACCTAAGTTTTTAAAATAACTTGGGTGGTATAGTACTAAAGTTCTGGTCCTATTCTTTCATCCTACGTGTACGTCATGCTGACACACTGCCGTATTTATTTTATATTTTATGTCAAACTTAGGTGGATCGCTGTCCACACATCCAAAGCGACTATTTTAATCACCCGTATTTCCAAAACCTAAGTTTTGACGGTAACCTGAGTGGTATAATAATATAGTTCTAATCCTATTCTATCACCCAATGTGTACGTCATGTATCCAAAATTCCGTATTTATTTTTATATTTCATGTCAAACCTAGACAAATCGTTGTCCGCACATCGCATAGCGACTAATTTAATCACCCATATTTCCAAAACCTAAGTTTTTACGGTAACTTGGGTGGTATAGTACTAAAGTTCTGGTCCTATTCTTTCATCCTACGTGTACGTCATGCTGACACACTGCCGTATTTATTTTATATTTTATGTCAAACTTAGGTGGATCGCTGTCCACACATCCAAAGCGACTATTTTAATCACCTGTATTTCCAAAACCTAAGTTTTGACGGTAACCTGAGTGGTATAATAATATAGTTCTAATCCTATTCTATCACCCAATGTGTACATCATGTATCCACAATTCCGTATTTATTTTTATATTTCATGTCAAACTTAGACAAATCGTTGTCCGCACATCGCATAGCGACTAATTTAATCACCCATATTTCCAAAACCTAAGTTTTTAAGGTAACTTGGGTGGTATAGTACTAAAGTTCTGGTCCTATTCTTTCATCCTACGTGTACGTCATGCTGACACACTGCCGTATTTATTTTATATTTTATGTCAAACTTAGGTGGATCGCTGTCCACACATCCAAAGCGACTATTTTAATCACCCGTATTTCCAAAACCTAAGTTTTGACGGTAACCTGAGTGGTATAATAATATAGTTCTAATCCTATTCTATCACCCAATGTGTACGTCATGTATCCACAATTCCGTATTTATTTTTATATTTCATGTCATACTTTGACAAATCGTTGTCCGCACATCACATAGCGACTAATTTAAACACCCATATTTCCAAAACCTAAGTTTTTAAGGTGACTTCGGTGGTATAGTACTAAAGTTCTGGACCTATTCTTTCATCCTATGTGTACTTGAAGTTGGCAACTTCCGTATTTATTTTATATTTCATGTCAAACTTAGACAAATCACTGTCCGCACATCGCATAGCGACTAATTTAATCACCCATATTTCCAAAACCTAAGATTTTAAGGTAACTTGGGTGGTATAGTACTAAAGTTCTGATCCTATTCTTTCATCCTATGTGTACGTCATGCTGGCACACTTCCGTGTTTATTTTATATTTCATGTCAAACTTAGACAAATCGCTATCCGCACAACGCAAAGCGACTACCTTAATCAGCCATATTTCCAAAACCTAAGTTTTTACGGTAACTTTGGTGGTATAATACAGAAGTTCCTGTCCTATTCTATCACCCTATGTGTACGTCTTCTTGGCACACTACGGTATTTATTTTATATTTAATGTCAAACTTAGGCGGATCGCTGTCCACACATCCAAAGCGACTATTTAATCACCCATATTTCCAAAACCTAAGTTTTGACGGTAACCTGAGTGGTATAATACTAAAGTTCTGGTCCTATTCTATCACCCTATGTGTACGTCATGTATCTACAATTCAGTATTTATTTTTATATTTCATGTTAAACTTAGACAAATCGTTGTCCGCACATCGCATAGCGACTAATTTAATCACTCATATTTTCTAAACCTAAGTTTTTAAGGTAACTAGGGTGGTATAGTAGTAAAGTTCTGGTACTACTCCATCATCCTATGTGTACGTCATGTTGGCACACTTCCGAATTTTTTTTATATTTCATGTCAAACTTAGACAAATCGTTGTCCGCACATCGCATAGCGACTACTTTAATCAGCCATATTTCCAAAACCTAAGTTTTTACGGTAACTTGGGTGGTATAATACAGAGGTTCTGGTCCTGTTCTATCACCCTATATGTACGTAATGTTGGCACACTTCCATATTTATTTTTATATTTCATGTCAATCTTAGACAAATCGTTGTCCACACATCGCATAGCGACTAATTTAATCACCCATATATCCAAAACCTAAGATTTTAAGGTAACTTGGGTGGTATAGTACTAAAGTTCTGGTCCTATTCTATCATTCTATGAGTTCGTCATGTTGGCACACTTCCGTATTTTTTTATATTTCATGTAAAACTTAGACAAATCGCTGTCTGCACATCGCAAAGCGACTACTTTAATCACCCATATTTCCAAAACATAAGTTTTGACGGTAACCTGAGTGGTATAATGCTATAGTTCTGGTCCTATTCTAACACCCTATGTGTACGTAATGTTGGCACACCTCCGTATTTATTTTTATATTTCATGTCATACTTAGACAAATCGTTGTTTGCACATTGCATAGCGACTACTTTAATCAGCCATATTTCCAAAACCTAAGTTTTTACGGTAACTTGGGTGGTATAATACAGACGTTCTAGTCCTATTCTATCACCCTATGTGTACGTCATGCTGACACACTGCCGTATTTATTTTATATTTTATGTCAAACTTAGGTGGATCGCTGTCCACATTTCCAAAGCGACTATTTTAATCACCCGTATTTCCAAAACCTAAGTTTTGACGGTAACCTGAGTGGTATAATAATATAGTTCTAATCCTATTCTATCACCCAATGTGTACGTCATGTATCCAAAATTCCGTATTTATTTTTATATTTCATGTCAAACTTAGACAAATCGTTGTCCGCACATCGTATAGCGACTAATTTAATCACCAATATTTCCAAAACCTAAGTTTTTACGGTAACTTGGGTGGTATAATACAGAAGTTCTGGTCCTATTCTATCACCCTATGTGTACGTCATGTATCCACAATTCCGTATTTATTTTTATATTTCATGTCAAACTTAGACAAATCGTTGTCCGCACATCGCATAGCGACTAATTTAATCACCCATATTACCAAAACCTAAGTTTTTACGGTAACTTGGGTGGTATAATACTAAATTTCAGGACCTATTCTATCATCCTATGTGTACGTCATGTTGGCACACTTCCGTATTTATTTTATTTTTCATGTCATACTTTGACAAATCGCTGTCCGCACATCTCAATGCGACTACTTTAATCAGCCATATTTCCAAAACCTAAGTTTTTACGGTAACTTGGATGGTATAATACAGAATTTCTGGTCCTATTTCATCACCCTACGTGTACGTCATGCTGACACACTGCCGTATTTATTTTATATTTTATGTCAAACTTAGGTGGATCACTGTCCACACATCCAAAGCGACTATTTTAATCACCCGTATTTCCAAAACCTAAGTTCTTAAGGTAACTTGGGTGGTATAGTACTAAAGTTCTGGACCTATTCTATCATCCTATGTGTACGTCATGTTGGCACACCTCCGTATTTTTTATATTTCGTGTCAAACTTCGACAAATTTCTGTCCGCACATCTCAATGCGACTACTTTAATGAGCCATATTTCCAAAACCTAAGTTTTTACGGTAACTTGGGTGGTATAATACAGATGTTCTGGTCCTATTCTATCACCCTACGTGTACGTAATGTTGGCACACCTCCGTATTTATTATTATATTTCATGTCATACTTAGACAAGTCGTTGTCCGCACATCGCTTAGCGACTAATTTAATCACCCATATTTCCAAAACCTAAGTTTTTAAAATAACTTGGGTGGTATAGTACTAAGGTTCTGGTCCTATTCTTTCATCCTACGTGTACGTCATGCTGACACACTGACGTATTTATTTTATATTTTATGTCAAACTTAGGTGGATCGCTGTCCACATATCCAAAGCGACTATTTTAATCACCCGTATTTCCAAAACCTAAGTTTTGACGGTAACCTGAGTGGTATAATAATATAGTTCTAATCCTATTCTATCACCCAATTTGTACGTCATGTATCCAAAATTCCGTATTTATTTTAATATTTCATGTCAAACCTAGACAAATCGTTGTCCGCACATCGCATAGCGACTAATTTAATCACCCATATTTCCAAAACCTAAGTTTTTACGGTAACTTGGGTGGTATAATACAGAAGTTCTGGTCCTATTCTATCACCCTATGTGTACGTCATGTATCCACAATTCCGTATTTATTTTTATATTTCATGTCAAACTTAGACAAATCGTTGTCCGCACATCGCATAGCGACTAATTTAATCACCCATATTTCCAAAACCTAAGTTTTTAAGGTAACTTGGGTGGTATAGTACTAAAGTTCTGGTCCTATTCTTTCATCCTACGTGTACGTCATGCTGACACACTGCCGTATTTTTTTTATATTTTATGTCAAACTTAGGTGGATTGCTGTCCACACATCCAAAGCGACTATTTTAATCACCCGTATTTCCAAAACCTAAGTTTAGACGGTAACCTGAGTGGTATAATAATATAGTTCTAATCCTATTCTATCACCCAATGTGTACGTCATGTATCCACAATTCCGTATTTATTTTTATATTTCATGTCATACTTTGACAAATCGTTGTCCGCACATCACATAGCGACTAATTTAAACACCCATATTTCCAAAACCTAAGTTTTTAAGGTGACTTCGGTGGTATAGTACTAAAGTTCTGGACCTATTCTTTCATCCTATGTGTACTTGAAGTTGGCAACTTCCGTATTTATTTTATATTTCATGTCAAACTTAGACAAATCACTGTCCGCACATCGCATAGCGACTAATTTAATCACCCATATTTCCAAAACCTAAGATTTTAAGGTAACTTGGGTGGTATAGTACTAAAGTTCTGATCCTATTCTTTCATCCTATGTGTACGTCATGCTGGCACACTTCCGTGTTTATTTTATATTTCATGTCAAACTTAGACAAATCGCTATCCGCACAACGCAAAGCGACTACCTTAATCAGCCATATTTCCAAAACCTAAGTTTTTACAGAAACTTGGGTGGTATAATACAGATGTTCTGGTCCTATTCTATCACCCTATGTGTACGTAATGTTGGCACACTTCCGTATTTATTTTTATATTACATGTCATACTTAGAGAAATCGTTGTCCGCACATCGCATAGCGACTAATTTAATCACCCAAATTTCCAAAACCTAAGATTTTAAGGTAACTTGGGTGGTATAGTACTAAAGTTCTGGTCCTATTCTTTCATCCTATGTGTACGTCATGATGGCACACTTCCGTATTAATTTTATATTTCATGTCAAACTTAGACAAATCGCTGTCCGCACATCTTAAAGCGACTACTTTAATCAGCCATATTTCCAAAACCTAAGTTTTTACGGTAACTTTGGTGGTATAATACAGAAGTTCCTGTCCTATTCTATCACCCTATGTGTACGTCTTCTTGGCACACTTCCGTATTTATTTTATATTTAATGTCAAACTTAGGCGGATCGCTGTCCACACATCCAAAGCGACTATTTTAATCACCCATATTTCCAAAACCTAAGTTTTGACGGTAACCTGAGTGGTATAATACTAAAGTTCTGGTCCTATTCTATCACCCTATGTGTACGTCATGTATCCACAATTCAGTATTTATTTTTATATTTCATGTTAAACTTAGACAAATCGTTGTCCGCACATCGCATAGCGACTAATTTAATCACACATATTTCCTAAACCTAAGTTTTTAAGGTAACTAGGGTGGTATAGTAGTAAAGTTCTGGTACTACTCCATCATCCTATGTGTACGTCATGTTGGCACACTTCCGAATTTTTTTTATATTTCATGTCAAACTTAGACAAATCGTTGTCCGCACATCGCATAGCGACTACTTTAATCAGCCATATTTCCAAAACCTAAGTTTTTACGGTAACTTGGGTGGTATAATACAGAAGTTCTGGTCCTATTCTATCACCCTATATGTACGTAATGTTGGCACACTTCCATATTTATTTTTATATTTCATGTCAATCTTAGACAAATCGTTGTCCACACATCGCATAGCGACTAATTTAATCACCCATATATCCAAAACCTAAGATTTTAAGGTAACTTGGGTGGTATAGTACTAAAGTTCTGGTCCTATTCTATCATTCTATGAGTTCGTCATGTTGGCACACTTCCGTATTTTTTTATATTTCATGTCAAACTTAGACAAATCGCTGTCTGCACATCGCAAAGCGACTACTTTAATCACCCATATTTCCAAAACATAAGTTTTGACGGTAACCTGAGTGGTATAATGCTATAGTTCTGGTCCTATTCTAACACCCTATGTGTACGTAATGTTGGCACACCTCCGTATTTATTTTTATATTTCATGTCATACTTAGACAAATCGTTGTTTGCACATTGCATAGCGACTACTTTAATCAGCCATATTTCCAAAACCTAAGTTTTTACGGTAACTTGGGTGGTATAATACAGACGTTCTAGTCCTATTCTATCACCCTATGTGTACGTAATGTTGGCACACTTCCGTATTTATTTTTATATTACATGTCATACTTAGACAAATCGTTGTCCGCACATCGCAAAGAGACTAATTTAATCACCCTTATTTCTAAAACCTAAGATTTTAAGGTAACTTGCGTGGTATAGTACTAAAGTTCTGGTCCTATTCTTTCATCCTATGTGTACGTCATGCTGGCACACTTCCGTGTTAATTTTATATTTCATGTCAAACTTAGACAAATCGCTGTCTGCACATCGCAAAGCGACTACTTTAATCAGCCATATTTCCAAAACCTAAGTTTTTACTGTAACTTGGGTGGTATAATACAGAAGTTCTGGTCCTATTCTATCACCCTATTTGTACGTAATGTTGGCACACTTCCGTATTTATTTTATATTTCATGTCAAACTTAGACAAATTGCTGTCCGCACATCGCAAAGCGACTACTTTAATCAGCCATATTTCCAAAACCTAAGTTTTTACGGTAAGTTGGGTGGTATAATACAGACGTTATGGTCCTATTCTATCACCCCATGCGTACGTCATGTTGGCACACTTCCGTATTTATTTTATTTTTCATGTCAAACTTAGGTGGATCGCTGTCCAAACATCCAAAGCGACTATTTTAATCACTTGTATTTCGAAAACCTAAGTTTTGACGGTAACCTGAGTGGTATTATACTATAGTTCTGGTCCTATTCTATCTCCCTATTTGTACGTCATGTATCCATAATTCCGTATTTTTTTTAATATTTCATGTAAACTTAGACAAATCGTTGTCCGCAAATCGCACAGCGACTAACTTAATCACCCATATTTCCAAACTCTACGTTTTTAAAAGTAACTTGGGTGGTATAGTACTAACTTTCTGGTCCTATTCTATCATCCTATGTGTACGTCATGTTGGCACACCTCCGTATTTATTTTTATATTTCATGTCATACTTAGACAAATCGTTGTCCGCACATCGCATAGCGACTAATTTAATCAGCCATATTTCCAAAACCTAAGTTTTTAAGGTAACTTGGGTGGTATAGTACTAAAGTTCTGGTCCTATTCTATCATCCTATGTGTACGTAAATTTGGCACACTTACGTATTTTTTTATATTTCATGTCAAAGTTAGACAAATCGCTGTCCACACATCGCAATGCGACTACTTTAATCAGCCATATTTCCAAAACCTAAGTTTTTACGGTAACTTGGGTGGTATAATACAGACGTTCTGGTCCTATTCTATAACCCTATGTGTACGTAATGTTGGCACACTTCCGTATTTATTTTTTTATTACATGTCATACTTAGACAAATCGTTGTCCGCACATCGCATAGCGACTAATTTAATCACCCAAATTTCCAAAACCTAAGATTTTAAGGTAACTTGGGTGGTATAGTACTAAAGTTCTGGTCCTATTCTTTCATCCTATGTGTACGTCATGTTGGCACACTTCCGTATTAATTTTATATTTCATGTCAAACTTAGACAAATCGCTGTCCGCACATCTTAAAGCGACTACTTTAATCAGCCATATTTCCAAAACCTAAGTTTTTACGTTAACTTTGGTGATATAATACAGAAGTTCCTGTCCTATTCTATCACCCTATGTGTACGTCTTCTTGGCACACTTCCGTATTTATTTTATATTTAATGTCAAACTTAGGCGGATCGCTGTCCACACATCCAAAGCTACTATTTTAATCACCCATATTTCCAAAACCTAAGTTTTGACGGTAACCTGAGTGGTATAATACTAAAGTTCTGGTCCTATTCTATCACCCTATGTGTACGTCATGTATCCACAATTCAGTATTTATTTTTATATTTCATGTTAAACTTAGACAAATCGTTGTCCGCACATCGCATAGCGACTAATTTAATCACACATATTTCCTAAACCTAAGATTTTAAGGTAACTAGGGTGGTATAGTAGTAAAGTTCTGGTACTACTCCATCATCCTATGTGTACGTCATGTTGGCACACTTCCGAATTTTTTTTATATTTCATGTCAAAGTTAGAAAAATCGCTGTCCGCACATCGCAATGCGACTACTTTAATCAGCCATATTTCCAAAACCTAAGTTTTTACGGTAACTTGGGTGGTATAATACAGAAGTTCTGGTCCTATTCTATCACCCTATATGTACGTAATGTTGGCACACTTCCATATTTATTTTTATATTTCATGTCAATCTTAGACAAATCGTTGTCCACACATCGCATAGCGACTAATTTAATCACCCATATATCCAAAACCTAAGATTTTAAGGTAACTTGGGTGGTATAGTACTAAAGTTCTGGTCCTATTCTATCATTCTATGAGTTCGTCATGTTGGCACACTTCCGTATTTTTTTATATTTCATGTCAAACTTAGACAAATCGCTGTCTGCACATCGCAAAGCGACTACTTTAATCACCCATATTTCCAAAACATAAGTTTTGACGGTAACCTGAGTGGTATAATGCTATAATTCTGGTCCAATTCTAACAGCCAATGTGTACGTAATGTTGGCACACCTCCGTATTTATTTTTATATTTCATGTCATACTTAGACAAATCGTTGTTTGCACATTGCATAGCGACTACTTTAATCAGCCATATTTCCAAAACCTAAGTTTTTACGGTAACTTGGGTGGTATAATACAGACGTTCTAGTCCTATTCTATCACCCTATATGTACGTAATGTTGGCACACTTCCATATTTATTTTTATATTTCATGTCAATCTTAGACAAATCGTTGTCCACACATCGCATAGCGACTAATTTAATCACCCATATATCCAAAACCTAAGATTTTAAGGTAACTTGGGTGGTATAGTACTAAAGTTCTGGTCCTATTCTATCATTCTATGAGTTCGTCATGTTGGCACACTTCCGTATTTTTTTATATTTCATGTCAAACTTAGACAAATCGCTGTCTGCACATCGCAAAGCGACTACTTTAATCACCCATATTTCCAAAACATAAGTTTTGACGGTAACCTGAGTGGTATAATGCTATAATTCTGGTCCAATTCTAACACCCTATGTGTACGTAATGTTGGCACACCTCCGTATTTATTTTTATATTTCATGTCATACTTAGACAAATCGTTGTTTGCACATTGCATAGCGACTACTTTAATCAGCCATATTTCCAAAACCTAAGTTTTTACGGTAACTTGGGTGGTATAATACAGACGTTCTGGTCCTATTCTATAACCCTATGTGTACGTAATGTTGGCACACTTCCGTATTTATTTTTATATTACATGTCATACTTAGACAAATCGTTGTCCGCACATCGCATAGCGACTAATTTAATCACCCATATTTCCAAAACCTATTTTTTTAAGGTAACTTAGGGTGGTATGGTACTAAAGTTATAGTCCTATTCTTTCATCCTATGTGTACGTCATGCTGGCACACTTCCGTGTTTATTTTATATTTCATGTCAAACTTAGACAAATCGCTGTCCGCACATCGCAAAGCGACTACTTTAATCAGCCATATTTCCAAAAACTTAGTTTTTACGGTAACTTGGGTGGTATAATACAGACTTTCTGGTCCTATTCTATCACCCTATGTGACCGTAATGTTGGCACACTTCCGTATTTATTTCTATATTACATGTCATACTTAGACAAATCGTTGTCCGCACATCGCATAGTGACTAATTTAATCACCCATATTTCCAAAACCTAAGTTTTTAAGGTAACTTGGGTGGTATAGTACTAAAGCTCTGGTCCTATTCTTTCATCCTACGTGTACGTCATGCTGACACACTGCCGTATTTATTTTATATTTTATGTCAAACTTACGTGGATCGCTGTCCACACATCCAAAGCGACTATTTTAATCACCCGTATTTCCAAAACCTAAGTTTTGACGGTAACCTGAGTGGTATAATAATATAGTTCTAATCCTATTCTATCACCCAATGTGTACGTCATGTATCCAAAATTCCGTATTTATTTTTATATTTCATGTCAAACTTAGACAAATCGTTGTCCGCACATCGCATAGCGACTAATTTAATCACCCATATTTCCAAAACCTAAGTTTTTACGGTAACTTGGGTGGTATAATACAGAAGTTCTGGTCCTATTCTATCACCCTATGTGTACGTCATGTATCCACAATTCCGTATTTATTTTTATATTTCATGTCAAACTTAGACAAATCGTTGTCCGCACATCGCATAGCGACTAATTTAATCACCCATATTTCCAAAACCTAAGTTTTTAAGGTAACTTGGGTGGTATAATACTAAATTTCAGGACCTATTCTATCATCCTATGTGTACGTCATGTTGGCACACTTCCGTATTTATTTTATTTTTCATGTCATACTTTGACAAATCGCTGTCCGCACATCTCAATGCGACTACTTTAATCAGCCATATTTCCAAAACCTAAGTTTTTACGGTACCTTGGGTGGTATAATACAGAAGTTCTGGTCCTATTCTATCACCCTATGTGTACGTCATGTATCCACAATTCCGTATTTATTTTTATATTTCATGTCAAACTTAGACAAATCGTTGTCCGCACATCGCATAGCGACTAATTTAATCACCCATATTTCCAAAACCTAAGTTTTTAAGGTAACTTGGGTGGTATAATACAAAATTTCTGGTCCTATTTTATCACCCTATGTGGATGTCATGTATCCACAATTCCGTATTTATTTTTATATTTCATGTCATACTTTGAAAAATCGTTGTCCGCACATCGCATAGCGACTAATTTAATCACACATATTTCCAAAACCTAAGTTTTTAAGGTAACTTGGGTGGAATAATACTGAATTTCTGGACCTATTCTATCATCTTATGTGTACGTCATGTTTGCACACTTCCGTATTTATTTTAAATTTCATGTCAAACTTAGACAAATCGCTGTCCGCACATCGCAAAGCGACTACTGTAATCAGCCATATTTCCAAAACCTAAGTTTTTAAGGTAACTTGGGTGGTATAATACAGAAGTTCTGGTCCTATTCTATCACCCTATGAGTACGTCTTGTTGTCACACTTCCGTATTTATTTTATATTTCATGTCAAACCTAGGCTGATCGCTGTCCACACATCCAAAGCGACCATTTTAATCACCCGTATTTCCAAAACCTAAGTTTTTACGGTAACTTGGGTGGTATAATACAGAAGTTCTGGTCCTATTCTATCACTTTATGTGTACGTCTTGTTGACACACTTCCGTATTTATTTTATATTTCATGTCAAACTAAGGTGGATCGCTGTCCACACATACAAAGCAACTATTTTAATCACCCGTATTTCCAAAACCTAAGTTTTAACGGTAACCTAAGGGTATAACACTATAGTTTTTGTCCTATTCTACCACTCTATGTGTACGTCATGTACCCACAGATCCGTATTTATTTTTATATTTCATGTCAAACTTAGACAAATCGTTGTCCGCACATCGCATAGCGACTTATTTAATCACCCATATTTCCAAAACCTAAGTTTTTAAGGTAACTTGTGTGGTATAATACTAAATTTCTGGTCCTAAGTTATCATATTATGTGAACGTCATGTATCCACAATTCCGTATTTATTTTTATATTTCATGTCATACTTTGACAAATCGTTGTCCGCACATCGCAAAGGGACTAATTTAATCACCCATATTTCCAAAGCCTAAGTATTTAAGGTAACTTGGGTGGTATAGTACTAAAGTTCTGGACCTATTCTATCATCCTATGTGTACGTCATATTGGCACACCTCCGTATTTTTTTTATATTTCGTGTCAAACTTCGACAAATCGCTGTCCGCACATCTCAATTCGACTACTTTAAACAGCCATAGTTCCAAAACCTAAGTTTTTACGGTAACTTGGGTGGTATAATACAGAAGTTCTGGTCCTATTCTATCACCCTATGTGTACTTAATGTTGGCACACTTCCATATTTATTTTTATATATCATGTCATACTTAGACAAATCGTTGTCCGCACATCGCATAGCGACTAATTTAATCACCCTTATCTCCAAAACCTATGTTTTTAAGGTAACTTGGGTGGTACAGTACTAAAGTTCTGCACCTATTCTATCATCCTATGTGTACGTCATGCTGACACACTGCCGTATTTATTTTATTTTTCATGTCATACTTTGACAAATCGCTGTCCGCACATCTCAATGCGACTACTTTAATCAGCCATATTTCCAAAACCTAAGTTTTTACGGTAACTTGGGTGGTATAATACAGAAGTTCTGGTCCTATTCTATCACCCTATGTGTACGTCATGTATCCACAATTCCGTATTTATTTTTATATTTCATGTCAAACTTAGACAAATCGTTGTCCGTACATCGCATAGCGACTAATTTAATCACCCATATTTCCAAAACCTAAGTTTTTAAGGTAACTTGGGTGGTATAATACAAAATTTCTGGTCCTATTTTATCACCCTATGTGGATGTCATGTATCCACAATTCCGTATTTATTTTTATATTTCATGTCATACTTAGACAAATCGCTGTCCGCACATCGCAAAGCGACTACTTTAATCAGCCATATTTCCAAAAACTTAGTTTTTACGGTAACTTGGGTGGTATAATACAGACTTTCTGGTCCTATTCTATCACCCTATGTGACCGTAATGTTGGCACACTTCCGTATTTATTTCTATATTACATGTCATACTTAGACAAATCGTTGTCCGCACATCGCATAGCGACTAATTTAATCACCCTTATCTCCAAAACCTATGTTTTTAAGGTAACTTGGGTGGTACAGTACTAAAGTTCTGCACCTATTCTATCATCCTATGTGTACGTCATGTTGGCACACTTCCGTATTTATTTTATATTTCATGTCAAACTTAGGCGGATCGCTGTCCACACATCCAAACCGACTACTTTAATCAGCCATATTTCCAAAACCTAAGTTTTTACGGTAAATTGGCGGGTATAATACAGAAGTTCTGGTACTATTCTATCACCCTATGTGTACGTCTTGTTGCCACACTTCCGTATTTATTTTAATATTTAATGTCATACTTATACAAATCGTTGTCCGCACATCGCATAGCGACTAATTTATTCACCCATATTTCCAAAAGCTAAGTTTTTAAAATAACTTGGGTGGTATAATATAGAAGTACTGGTCCTATTCTATCACACATGTGTATTTATTTTATATTTCATGTCAAACTTAGGCGGATCGCTGTCCACACATCCAAAGCGACTATTTTAATCACTTGTATTTTCAAAACGTAAGTTTTGACGGTAACTTGAGTGGTATAATTATATAGTTCTGGTCCTATTATATCACCCTATGTGTAAGTCATGTTGGCACACTTCCGTATTTCTTTTATATTTCATGTCAAACTTAGGCAAATCATTGTCCGCACATCGCATAGCGACTAATTAAATCATCCATATTTCCAAAACCTAAGTTTTTAAGGTAACTTGAATGGTATAGTAGTAAAGTTCCGGTCCTATTCTATTATCCTATGTGTACGTCATGTTGGCACACTTCCGTATTTATTTTAATATTTCATGTCATACTTAGACAAATTGTTGTCCGCACATCGCATAGCGACTAATTTAATCACCCATATTTCCAAAAGCTAAGTTTTTAAAATAACTTGGGTGGTATAGTACTAAAGTTCTGGTCCTATTCTTTCATCTTATGTGTACGTAATGTTGGCACACTTCCGTATTTATTTTATATTTAATGTCAAACTTAGGCGGATTGCTGTCCACACATCCAAAGCGACTATTGTAATCACTTGTATTTCCAAAACGTAAGTTTTGACGGTAACTTGAGTGGTACAATACTATAGTTCTGGTCCTATTCTATCACACTATGTGTACGTTATATTGGCACACTTCCGTATTTATTTTATATTTAATGTAAATCTTAGACAAATCGCTGTCCACACATCGCAAAGCGACTAATTTAATCACCCATATTTCCAAAACCTAAGTTTTTAAGGTAACTTGGGTGGTATAATACTAAATTTCTGGTCCTATTTTATCACCCTATGTGGATGTCATGTATCCACAATTCCGTATTTATTTTTATATTTCATGTCATACTTTGACAAATCGTTGTCCGCACATCGCATAGCGACTAATTTAATCACCCATATTTCCAAAACCTAAGTTTTCAGGGTAACTTGGGTGGTATAATACTGAATTTCTGGACCTATTCTATCATCCTATGTGTACGTCATGTTTGTACACTTCCGTATTTATTTTATATTTCATTTCAAACTTAGACAAATCGCTGTCCGCACTTCGCAAAGCGACTACTTTAATCAGCCATATTTCCAAAACCTAAGTTTTTACGGTAACTTGGTTGGTATAATACAGAAGTTCTGGTCCTATTCTATCACTTTATGTGTACGTCTTGTTGACACACTTCCGTATTTTTTTTATATTTCATGTCAAACTAAGGTGGATCGCTGTCCACACATACAAAGCAACTATTTTAATCACCCGTATTTCCAAAACCTAAGCTTTAACGGTAACCTGAGGGTATAACACTACAGTTCTTGTCCTATTCTACCACTCTATGTGTACGTCATGTACCCACAGATCCGTATTTATTTTTATATTTCATGACAAACTTAGACAAATCGTTGTCCGCACATCGCATAGCGACTTATTTAATCACCCATATTTCCAAAACCTAAGTTTTTAAGGTAACTTGTGTGGTATAATACTAAATTTCTGGTCCTAAGTTATCATCCTATGTGAACGTCATGTATCCACAATTCCGTATTTATTTTTATATTTCATGTCATACTTTGACAAATCGTTGTCCGCACATCGCAAAGGGACTAATTTAATCACCCATATTTCCAAAGCCTAAGTATTTAAGGAACTTGGGTGGTATAGTACTAAAGTTCTGGACCTATTCTATCATCCTATGTGTACGTCATATTGGCACACCTCCGTATTTTTTTTATATTTCGTGTCAAACTTCGACAAATCGCTGTCCGCACATCTCAATGCGACTACTTTAAACAGCCATATTTCCAAAACCTAAGTTTTTACGGTAACTTTGGTGGTATAATACAGAAGTTCTGGTCCTATTCTATCACCCTATGTGTACTTAATGTTGGCACACTTCCATATTTATTTTTATATATCATGTCATACTTAGACAAATCGTTGTCCGCACATCGCATAGCGACTAATTTAATCACCCTTATCTCCAAAACCTATGTTTTTAAGGTAACTTGGGTGGTACAGTACTAAAGTTCTGCACCTATTCTATCATCCTATGTGTACGTCATGTTGGCACACTTCCGTATTTATTTTATATTTCATGTCAAACTTAGGCGGATCGCTGTCCACACATCCAAAGCGACTATTTTAATCACCCGTATTTCCAAAACCTAAGTTTTGACGATAACCTGAGTGGTATAATACTATAATTCTGGTCCTATTCTATCACCCTATGTGTACGTCATGTATCCACAATTCCGTATTTATTTTTATATTTCATGTCAAACTTACACAAATCGTTGTCCGCACATCGCATAGCGACTTATTTAATCACCCATATTTCCAAAACCTAAGTTTTTAAGGTAACTTGGGTGGTATAGTAGTAAAGTTCTGGTCCTATTCTATCATCCTATGTGTAAGTCATGTTGGCACACTTCCGTATTTATTTTATATTTCATGTCAAACTTAGGCGGATCGCTGTCCACACATCCAAACCGACTATTTTAATCAGCCATATTTCCAAAACCTAAGTTTTTACGGTAAATTGGCGGGTATAATACAGAAGTTCTGGTACTATTCTATCACCCTATGTGTACGTCATGTATCCACAATTCCGTATTTATTTTTATATTTCATGTCAAACTTAGACAAATCGTTGTCCGCACATCGCATAGCGACTAATTTAATCACCCATATTTCCAAAACCTAAGTTTTTAAGGTAACTTGGGTGGTATAATACAAAATTTCTGGTCCTATTTTATCACCCTATGTGGATGTCATGTATCCACAATTCCGTATTTATTTTTATATTTCATGTCATACTTTGAAAAATCGTTGTCCGCACATCGCATAGCGACTAATTTAATCACACATATTTCCAAAACCTAAGTTTTTAAGGTAACTTGGGTGGAATAATACTGAATTTCTGGACCTATTCTATCATCTTATGTGTACGTCATGTTTGCACACTTCCGTATTTATTTTAAATTTCATGTCAAACTTAGACAAATCGCTGTCCGCACATCGCAAAGCGACTACTGTAATCAGCCATATTTCCAAAACCTAAGTTTTTAAGGTAACTTGGGTGGTATAATACAGAAGTTCTGGTCCTATTCTATCACCCTATGAGTACGTCTTGTTGTCACACTTCCGTATTTATTTTATATTTCATGTCAAACCTAGGCTGATCGCTGTCCACACATCCAAAGCGACCATTTTAATCACCCGTATTTCCAAAACCTAAGTTTTTACGGTAACTTGGGTGGTATAATACAGAAGTTCTGGTCCTATTCTATCACTTTATGTGTACGTCTTGTTGACACACTTCCGTATTTATTTTATATTTCATGTCAAACTAAGGTGGATCGCTGTCCACACATACAAAGCAACTATTTTAATCACCCGTATTTCCAAAACCTAAGTTTTAACGGTAACCTAAGGGTATAACACTATAGTTTTTGTCCTATTCTACCACTCTATGTGTACGTCATGTACCCACAGATCCGTATTTATTTTTATATTTCATGTCAAACTTAGACAAATCGTTGTCCGCACATCGCATAGCGACTTATTTAATCACCCATATTTCCAAAACCTAAGTTTTTAAGGTAACTTGTGTGGTATAATACTAAATTTCTGGTCCTAAGTTATCATATTATGTGAACGTCATGTATCCACAATTCCGTATTTATTTTTATATTTCATGTCATACTTTGACAAATCGTTGTCCGCACATCGCAAAGGGACTAATTTAATCACCCATATTTCCAAAGCCTAAGTATTTAAGGTAACTTGGGTGGTATAGTACTAAAGTTCTGGACCTATTCTATCATCCTATGTGTACGTCATATTGGCACACCTCCGTATTTTTTTTATATTTCGTGTCAAACTTCGACAAATCGCTGTCCGCACATCTCAATTCGACTACTTTAAACAGCCATAGTTCCAAAACCTAAGTTTTTACGGTAACTTGGGTGGTATAATACAGAAGTTCTGGTCCTATTCTATCACCCTATGTGTACTTAATGTTGGCACACTTCCATATTTATTTTTATATATCATGTCATACTTAGACAAATCGTTGTCCGCACATCGCATAGCGACTAATTTAATCACCCTTATCTCCAAAACCTATGTTTTTAAGGTAACTTGGGTGGTACAGTACTAAAGTTCTGCACCTATTCTATCATCCTATGTGTACGTCATGCTGACACACTGCCGTATTTATTTTATTTTTCATGTCATACTTTGACAAATCGCTGTCCGCACATCTCAATGCGACTACTTTAATCAGCCATATTTCCAAAACCTAAGTTTTTACGGTAACTTGGGTGGTATAATACAGAAGTTCTGGTCCTATTCTATCACCCTATGTGTACGTCATGTATCCACAATTCCGTATTTATTTTTATATTTCATGTCAAACTTAGACAAATCGTTGTCCGTACATCGCATAGCGACTAATTTAATCACCCATATTTCCAAAACCTAAGTTTTTAAGGTAACTTGGGTGGTATAATACAAAACTTCTGGTCCTATTTTATCACCCTATGTGGATGTCATGTATCCACAATTCCGTATTTATTTTTATATTTCATGTCATACTTAGACAAATCGCTGTCCGCACATCGCAAAGCGACTACTTTAATCAGCCATATTTCCAAAAACTTAGTTTTTACGGTAACTTGGGTGGTATAATACAGACTTTCTGGTCCTATTCTATCACCCTATGTGACCGTAATGTTGGCACACTTCCGTATTTATTTCTATATTACATGTCATACTTAGACAAATCGTTGTCCGCACATCGCATAGCGACTAATTTAATCACCCTTATCTCCAAAACCTATGTTTTTAAGGTAACTTGGGTGGTACAGTACTAAAGTTCTGCACCTATTCTATCATCCTATGTGTACGTCATGTTGGCACACTTCCGTATTTATTTTATATTTCATGTCAAACTTAGGCGGATCGCTGTCCACACATCCAAACCGACTACTTTAATCAGCCATATTTCCAAAACCTAAGTTTTTACGGTAAATTGGCGGGTATAATACAGAAGTTCTGGTACTATTCTATCACCCTATGTGTACGTCTTGTTGCCACACTTCCGTATTTATTTTAATATTTAATGTCATACTTATACAAATCGTTGTCCGCACATCGCATAGCGACTAATTTATTCACCCATATTTCCAAAAGCTAAGTTTTTAAAATAACTTGGGTGGTATAATATAGAAGTACTGGTCCTATTCTATCACACATGTGTATTTATTTTATATTTCATGTCAAACTTAGGCGGATCGCTGTCCACACATCCAAAGCGACTATTTTAATCACTTGTATTTTCAAAACGTAAGTTTTGACGGTAACTTGAGTGGTATAATTATATAGTTCTGGTCCTATTATATCACCCTATGTGTAAGTCATGTTGGCACACTTCCGTATTTCTTTTATATTTCATGTCAAACTTAGGCAAATCATTGTCCGCACATCGCATAGCGACTAATTAAATCATCCATATTTCCAAAACCTAAGTTTTTAAGGTAACTTGAATGGTATAGTAGTAAAGTTCCGGTCCTATTCTATTATCCTATGTGTACGTCATGTTGGCACACTTCCGTATTTATTTTAATATTTCATGTCATACTTAGACAAATTGTTGTCCGCACATCGCATAGCGACTAATTTAATCACCCATATTTCCAAAAGCTAAGTTTTTAAAATAACTTGGGTGGTATAGTACTAAAGTTCTGGTCCTATTCTTTCATCTTATGTGTACGTAATGTTGGCACACTTCCGTATTTATTTTATATTTAATGTCAAACTTAGGCGGATTGCTGTCCACACATCCAAAGCGACTATTTTAATCACTTGTATTTCCAAAACGTAAGTTTTGACGGTAACTTGAGTGGTACAATACTATAGTTCTGGTCCTATTCTATCACACTATGTGTACGTTATATTGGCACACTTCCGTATTTATTTTATATTTAATGTAAATCTTAGACAAATCGCTGTCCACACATCGCAAAGCGACTAATTTAATCACCCATATTTCCAAAACCTAAGTTTTTAAGGTAACTTGGGTGGTATAATACTAAATTTCTGGTACTATTTTATCACCCTATGTGGATGTCATGTATCCACAATTCCGTATTTATTTTTATATTTCATGTCATACTTTGACAAATCGTTGTCCGCACATCGCATAGCGACTAATTTAATCACCCATATTTCCAAAACCTAAGTTTTCAGGGTAACTTGGGTGGTATAATACTGAATTTCTGGACCTATTCTATCATCCTATGTGTACGTCATGTTTGTACACTTCCGTATTTATTTTATATTTCATTTCAAACTTAGACAAATCGCTGTCCGCACTTCGCAAAGCGACTACTTTAATCAGCCATATTTCCAAAACCTAAGTTTTTACGGTAACTTGGTTGGTATAATACAGAAGTTCTGGTCCTATTCTATCACTTTATGTGTACGTCTTGTTGACACACTTCCGTATTTTTTTTATATTTCATGTCAAACTAAGGTGGATCGCTGTCCACACATACAAAGCAACTATTTTAATCACCCGTATTTCCAAAACCTAAGCTTTAACGGTAACCTGAGGGTATAACACTATAGTTCTTGTCCTATTCTACCACTCTATGTGTACGTCATGTACCCACAGATCCGTATTTATTTTTATATTTCATGACAAACTTAGACAAATCGTTGTCCGCACATCGCATAGCGACTTATTTAATCACCCATATTTCCAAAACCTAAGTTTTTAAGGTAACTTGTGTGGTATAATACTAAATTTCTGGTCCTAAGTTATCATCCTATGTGAACGTCATGTATCCACAATTCCGTATTTATTTTTATATTTCATGTCATACTTTGACAAATCGTTGTCCGCACATCGCAAAGGGACTAATTTAATCACCCATATTTCCAAAGCCTAAGTATTTAAGGTAACTTGGGTGGTATAGTACTAAAGTTCTGGACCTATTCTATCATCCTATGTGTACGTCATATTGGCACACCTCCGTATTTTTTTTATATTTCGTGTCAAACTTCGACAAATCGCTGTCCGCACATCTCAATGCGACTACTTTAAACAGCCATATTTCCAAAACCTAAGTTTTTACGGTAACTTTGGTGGTATAATACAGAAGTTCTGGTCCTATTCTATCACCCTATGTGTACTTAATGTTGGCACACTTCCATATTTATTTTTATATATCATGTCATACTTAGACAAATCGTTGTCCGCACATCGCATAGCGACTAATTTAATCACCCTTATCTCCAAAACCTATGTTTTTAAGGTAACTTGGGTGGTATAGTAGTAAAGTTCTGGTCCTATTCTATCATCCTATGTGTAAGTCATGTTGGCACACTTCCGTATTTATTTTATATTTCATGTCAAACTTAGGCGGATCGCTGTCCACACATCCAAACCGACTATTTTAATCAGCCATATTTCCAAAACCTAAGTTTTTACGGTAAATTGGCGGGTATAATACAGAAGTTCTGGTACTATTCTATCACCCTATGTGTACGTCTTGTTGCCACACTTCCGTATTTATTTTAATATTTAATGTCATACTTATACAAATCGTTGTCCGCACATCGCATAGCGACTAATTTATTCACCCATATTTCCAAAAGCTAAGTTTTTAAAATAACTTGGGTGGTATAATATAGAAGTACTGGTCCTATTCTATCACACATGTGTATTTATTTTATATTTCATGTCAAACTTAGGCGGATCGCTGTCCACACATCCAAAGCGACTATTTTAATCACTTGTATTTTCAAAACGTAAGTTTTGACGGTAACTTGAGTGGTATAATTATATAGTTCTGGTCCTATTATATCACCCTATGTGTAAGTCATGTTGGCACACTTCCGTATTTCTTTTATATTTCATGTCAAACTTAGGCAAATCATTGTCCGCACATCGCATAGCGACTAATTAAATCATCCATATTTCCAAAACCTAAGTTTTTAAGGTAACTTGAATGGTATAGTAGTAAAGTTCCGGTCCTATTCTATTATCCTATGTGTACGTCATGTTGGCACACTTCCGTATTTATTTTAATATTTCATGTCATACTTAGACAAATTGTTGTCCGCACATCGCATAGCGACTAATTTAATCACCCATATTTCCAAAAGCTAAGTTTTTAAAATAACTTGGGTGGTATAGTACTAAAGTTCTGGTCCTATTCTTTCATCTTATGTGTACGTAATGTTGGCACACTTCCGTATTTATTTTATATTTAATGTCAAACTTAGGCGGATTGCTGTCCACACATCCAAAGCGACTATTTTAATCACTTGTATTTCCAAAACGTAAGTTTTGACGGTAACTTGAGTGGTACAATACTATAGTTCTGGTCCTATTCTATCACACTATGTGTACGTTATATTGGCACACTTCCGTATTTATTTTATATTTAATGTAAATCTTAGACAAATCGCTGTCCACACATCGCAAAGCGACTAATTTAATCACCCATATTTCCGAAAACCTAAGTTTTTAAGGTAACTTGGGTGGTATAATACTAAATTTCTGGTCCTATTTTATCACCCTATGTGGATGTCATGTATCCACAATTCCGTATTTATTTTTATATTTCATGTCATACTTTGACAAATCGTTGTCCGCACATCGCATAGCGACTAATTTAATCACCCATATTTCCAAAACCTAAGTTTTCAGGGTAACTTGGGTGGTATAATACTGAATTTCTGGACCTATTCTATCATCCTATGTGTACGTCATGTTTGCACACTTCCGTATTTATTTTATATTTCATGTTAAACTTAGACAAATCGCTGTCCGCAATTCGCAAAGCGACTACTTTAATCAGCCATATTTCCAAAACCTAAGTTTTTACGGTAACTTGGTTGGTATAATACAGAAGTTCTGGTCCTATTCTATCACTTTATGTGTACGTCTTGTTGACACACTTCCGTATTTTTTTTATATTTCATGTCAAACTAAGGTGGATCGCTGTCCACACATACAAAGCAACTATTTTAATCACCCGTATTTCCAAAACCTAAGTTTTAACGGTAACCTGAGGGTATAACACTATAGTTCTTGTCCTATTCTACCACTCTATGTGTACGTCATGTACCCACAGATCCGTATTTATTTTTATATTTCATGTCATACTTTGACAAATCGTTGTCCGCACATCGCAAAGGGACTAATTTAATCACCCATATTTCCAAAGCCTAAGTATTTAAGGTAACTTGGGTGGTATAGTACTAAAGTTCTGGACCTATTCTATCATCCTATGTGTACGTCATATTGGCACACCTCCGTATTTTTTTTATATTTCGTGTCAAACTTCGAAAAATCGCTGTCCGCACATCGCAATGCGACTACTTTAAACAGCCATATTTCCAAAACCTAAGTTTTTACGGTAACTTGGGTGGTATAATACAGAAGTTCTGGTCCTATTCTATCACCCTATGTGTACTTAATGTTGGCACACTTCCATATTTATTTTTATATATCATGTCATACTTAGACAAATCGTTGTCCGCACAATGCATAGCGACTAATTTAATCACCCATATTTCCAAAACATAAGTTTTGACGGTAACCTGAGTGGTTTAATGCTATAGTTCTGGTCCTATTCTAACACCCTATGTGTACGTAATGTTGGCACACCTCCGTATTTATTTTTATATTTCATGTCATACTTAGACAAATCGTTGTCCGCACATTGCATAGCGACTACTTTAATCAGCCATATTTCCAAAACCTAAGTTTTTACGGTAACTTGGGTGGTATAATACAGACGTTCTAGTCCTATTCTATCACCCTATGTGTACGTAATGTTGGCACACTTCCGTATTTATTTTTATATTACATGTCATACTTAGACAAATCGTTGTCCGCACATCGCAAAGCGACTAATTTAATCACCCTTATTTCTAAAACCTAAGATTTTAAGGTAACTTGGGTGGTATAGTACTAAAGTTCTGGTCCTATTCTTTCATCCTATGTTTACGTCATGCTGGCACACTTCCGTGTTAATTTTATATTTCATGTCAAACTTAGACAAATCGCTGTCTGCACATCGCAAAGCGACTAATTTAATCAACCATATTTCCAAAACCTAAGTTTTTACTGTAACTTGGGTGGTATAATACAGAAGTTCTGGTCCTATTCTATCACCCTATGTGTACGTAATGTTGGCACACTTCCGTATTTATTTTTATATTACATGTCATACTTAGACAAATCGTTGTCCGCACATCGCATAGCGACTAATTTAATCACCCAAATTTCCAAAACCTAAGATTTTAAGGTAACTTGGGTGGTATAGTACTAAAGTTCTGGTCCTATTCTTTCATCCTATGTGTACGTCATGTTGGCACACTTCCGTATTAATTTTATATATCATGTCAAACTTAGACAAATCGCTCTCCGCAGATCTTAAAGCGACTACTATTAATCAGCCATATTTCCAAAACCTAAGTTTTTACGGTAACTTTGGTGGTATAATACAGAAGTTCCTGTCCTATTCTATCACCCTATGTGTACGTCTTCTTGGCACACTTCCGTATTTATTTTATATTTCATGTCAAACTTAGGCGGATCGCTGTTCACACATCCAAAGCGACTATTTTAATCACCCGTATTTCCAAAACCTAAGTTTTGACGATAACCTGAGTGGTATAATACTATAGTTCTGGTCCTATTCTATTACCCTATGTGTACGTCATGTATCCACAATTCCGTATTTATTTTTATATTTCATGTCAAACTTACACAAATCGTTGTCCGCACATCGCATAGCGACTTATTTAATCACCCATATTTCCAAAAGCAAAGTTTTTAAGGTAACTTGGGTGGTATAGTAGTAAAGTTCTTGTCCTATTCTACCACTCTATGTGTACGTCATGTACCCACAGATCCGTATTTATTTTTATATTTCATGTCAAACTTAGACAAATCGTTGTCCGCACATCGCATAGCGAATTATTTAATCACCCATATTTCCAAAACCTAAGTTTTTAAGGTAACTTGTGTGGTATAATAGTTAATTTCTGGTCCTAAGTTATCAACCTATGTGAACGTCATGTATCCACAATTCCGTATTTATTTTTATATTTCATGTCATACTTTGACAAATCGTTGTCCGCACATCGCAAAGGGACTAATTTAATCACCCATATTTCCAAAGCCTAAGTATTTAAGGTAACTTGGGTGGTATAGTACTAAAGTTCTGGACCTATTCTATCATCCTATGTGTACGTCATATTGGCACACCTCCGTATTTTTTTTATATTTCGTGTCAAACTTCGAAAAATCGCTGTCCGCACATCGCAATGCGACTACTTTAAACAGCCATATTTCCAAAACCTAAGTTTTTACGGTAACTTGGGTGGTATAATACAGAAGTTCTGGTCCTATTCTATCACCCTATGTGTACTTAATGTTGGCACACTTCCATATTTATTTTTATATATCATGTCATACTTAGACAAATCGTTGTCCGCACAATGCATAGCGACTAATTTAATCACCCATATTTCCAAAACATAAGTTTTGACGGTAACCTGAGTGGTTTAATGCTATAGTTCTGGTCCTATTCTAACACCCTATGTGTACGTAATGTTGGCACACCTCCGTATTTATTTTTATATTTCATGTCATACTTAGACAAATCGTTGTCCGCACATTGCATAGCGACTACTTTAATCAGCCATATTTCCAAAACCTAAGTTTTTACGGTAACTTGGGTGGTATAATACAGAAGTTCTAGTCCTATTCTATCACCCTATGTGTACGTAATGTTGGCACACTTCCGTATTTATTTTTATATTACATGTCATACTTAGACAAATCGTTGTCCGCACATCGCAAAGCGACTAATTTAATCACCCTTATTTCTAAAACCTAAGATTTTAAGGTAACTTGGGTGGTATAGTACTAAAGTTCTGGTCCTATTCTTTCATCCTATGTTTACGTCATGCTGGCACACTTCCGTGTTAATTTTATATTTCATGTCAAACTTAGACAAATCGCTGTCTGCACATCGCAAAGCGACTAATTTAATCAACCATATTTCCAAAACCTAAGTTTTTACTGTAACTTGGGTGGTATAATACAGAAGTTCTGGTCCTATTCTATCACCCTATGTGTACGTAATGTTGGCACACTTCCGTATTTATTTTTATATTACATGTCATACTTAGACAAATCGTTGTCCGCACATCGCATAGCGACTAATTTAATCACCCAAATTTCCAAAACCTAAGATTTTAAGGTAACTTGGGTGGTATAGTACTAAAGTTCTGGTCCTATTCTTTCATCCTATGTGTACGTCATGTTGGCACACTTCCGTATTAATTTTATATATCATGTCAAACTTAGACAAATCGCTGTCCGCAGATCTTAAAGCGACTACTATTAATCAGCCATATTTCCAAAACCTAAGTTTTTACGGTAACTTTGGTGGTATAATACAGAAGTTCCTGTCCTATTCTATCACCCTATGTGTACGTCTTCTTGGCACACTTCCGTATTTATTTTATATTTCATGTCAAACTTAGGCGGATCGCTGTTCACACATCCAAAGCGACTATTTTAATCACCCGTATTTCCAAAACCTAAGTTTTGACGATAACCTGAGTGGTATAATACTATAGTTCTGGTCCTATTCTATTACCCTATGTGTACGTCATGTATCCACAACTCCGTATTTATTTTTATATTTCATGTCAAACTTACACAAATCGTTGTCCGCACATCGCATAGCGACTTATTTAATCACCCATATTTCCAAAAGCTAAGTTTTTAAGGTAACTTGGGTGGTATAGTAGTAAAGTTCTGGTCCTATTCTATCATCCTATGTGTAAGTCATGTTGGCACACTTCCGTATTTATTTTATATTTCATGTCAAACTTAGGCGGATCGCTGTCCACACATCCAAACCGACTACTTTAATCAGCCATATTTCCAAAACCTAAGTTTTTACGGTAACTTGGCGGGTATAATACAGAAGTTCTGGTACTATTCTATCACCCTATGTGTACGTCTTGTTGCCACACTTCCGTATTTATTTTAATATTTAATGTCATACTTAGACAAATCGTTGTCCGCACATCGCATAGCGACTAATTTAATCACCCATATTTCCAAAAGCTACGTTTTTAAAATAACTTGGGTGGTATAATATAGAAGTACTGGTCCTATTCTATCACACATGTGTATTTATTTTATATTTCATGTCAAACTTAGGCGGATCGCTGTCCACACATCCAAAGCGACTATTTTAATCACTTGTATTTCCAAAACGTAAGTTTTGACGGTAACTTGAGTGGTACAATACTATAGTTCTGGTCCTATTCTATCACACTATGTGTACGTTATATTGGCACACTTCCGTTTTTATTTTATATTTAATGTCAATCTTAGACAAATCGCTGTCCAGACATCGCAAAGCGACTAATTTAATCACCCATTTTTCCAAAACCTATGTTTTTACGGTAACTTGGGTGGTATAATACTAAATTTCTGGTCCTATTTTATCACCCTATGTGAACGTCATGTATCCACAATTCCGTATTTATTTTTATATTTCATGTCAAACTTAGACAAATCACTGTCCGCAAATCGCATAGCGACTAATTTAATCACCCATATTTCCAAAACCTAAGATTTTAAGGTAACTTGGGTGGTATAGTATTAAAGTTCTGATCCTATTCTTTCATCCTATGTGTACGTCATGCTGGCACACTTCCGTGTTTATTTTATATTTCATGTCAAACTTAGACAAATCGCTATCCGCACATCGCAAAGCGACTACTTTAATCAGCCATATTTCCAAAACCTAAAGTTTTACAGTAACTTGGGTGGTATAATACAGATGTTCTGGCCCTATTCTATCACCCTATGTGTACGTAATGTTGGCACACTTCCGTATTTATTTTTATATTACATGTCATACTTAGACAAATCGTTGTCCGCACATCGCATAGCGACTAATTTAATCACCCAAATTTCCAAAACCTAAGATTTTAAGGTAACTTGGGTGGTATAGTACTAAAGTTCTGGTCCTATTCTTTCATCCTATGTGTACGTCATGTTGGCACACTTCCGTATTAATTTTATATATCATGTCAAACTTAGACAAATCGCTGTCCGCACATCTTAAAGCGACTACTATTAATCAGCCATATTTCCAAAACCTAAGTTTTTACGGTAACTTTGGTGGTATAATACAGAAGTTCCTGTCCTATTCTATCACACTATGTGTACGTCTTCTTGGCACACTTCCGTATTTATTTTATATTTAATGTCAAACTTAGGCGGATCGCTGTCCACACATCCAAAGCGACTATTTTAATCACCCATATTTCCAAAACCTAAGTTTTGACGGTAACCTGAGTGGTATAATACTAAAGTTCTGGTCCTATTCTATCACCCTATGTGTACGTCATGTATCCACAATTCAGTATTTATTTTTATATTTCATGTTAAACTTAGTCAAATCGTTGTCCGCACATCGCATAGCGACTAATTTAATCACTCATATTTCCTAAACCTAAGTTTTTAAGGTAACTAGGGTGGTATAGTAGTAAAGTTCTGGTACTACTCCATCATCCTATGTATACGTCATGTTGGCACACTTCCGAATTTTTTTTATATTACATGTCAAAGTTAGAAAAATCGCTGTCCGCACATCGCAACGCGACTACTTTAATCAGCCATATTTCCAAAACCTAAGATTTTAAGGTAACTTGGGTGGTATAATACTAAAGTTCTGGTCCTATTCTATCATCCTATGAGTTCGTCATGTTGGCACACTTCCGTATTTTTTTATATTTCATGTCAAACTTAGACAAATCGCTCTCTGCACATCGCACAGCGACTACTTTAATCACCCATATTTCCAAAACATAAGTTTTGACGGTAACCTGAGTGGTTTAATGCTATAGTTCTGGTCCTATTCTAACACCCTATGTGTACGTAATGTTGGCACACCTCCGTATTTATTTTTATATTTCATGTCATACTTAGACAAATCGTTGTCCGCACATTGCATAGCGACTACTTTAATCAGCCATATTTCCAAAACCTAAGTTTTTACGGTAACTTGGGTGGTATAATACAGACGTTCTAGTCCTATTCTATCACCCTATGTGTACGTAATGTTGGCACACTTCCGTATTTATTTTTATATTACATGTCATACTTAGACAAATCGTTGTCCGCACATCGCAAAGCGACTAATTTAATCACCCTTATTTCTAAAACCTAAGATTTTAAGGTAACTTGGGTGGTATAGTACTAAAGTTCTGGTCCTATTCTTTCATCCTATGTTTACGTCATGCTGGCACACTTCCGTGTTAATTTTATATTTCATGTCAAACTTAGACAAATCGCTGTCTGCACATCGCAAAGCGACTAATTTAATCACCCAAATTTCCAAAACCTAAGATTTTAAGGTAACTTGGGTGGTATAGTACTAAAGTTCTGGTCCTATTCTTTCATCCTATGTGTACGTCATGTTGGCACACTTCCGTATTAATTTTATATATCATGTCAAACTTAGACAAATCGCTGTCCGCAGATCTTAAAGCGACTACTATTAATCAGCCATATTTCCAAAACCTAAGTTTTTACGGTAACTTTGGTGGTATAATACAGAAGTTCCTGTCCTATTCTATCACCCTATGTGTACGTCTTCTTGGCACACTTCCGTATTTATTTTATATTTAATGTCAAACTTAGGCGGATCGCTGTCCACACATCCAAAGCGACTATTTTAATCACCCATATTTCCAAAACCTAAGTTTTGACGGTAACCTGAGTGGTATAATACTAAAGTTCTGGTCCTATTCTATCACCCTATGTGTACGTCATGTATCCACAATTCAATATTTATTTTTATATTTCATGTTAAACTTAGACAAATCGTTGTCCGCACATCGCATAGCGACTAATTTAATCACTCATATTTCCTAAACCTAAGTTTTTAAGGTAACTAGGGTGGTATAGTAGTAAAGTTCTGGTACTACGCCATCATCCTATGTGTACGTCATGTTGGCACACTTCCGAATTTTTTTTATATTACATGTCAAAGTTAGAAAAATCGCTGTCCGCACATCGCAATGCGACTACTTTAATCAGCCATATTTCCAAAACCTAAGTTTTTACGGTAACTTTGGTGGTATAATACAGAAGTTCCTGTCCTATTCTATCACCCTATGTGTACGTCTTCTTGGCACACTTCCGTATTTATTTTATATTTAATGTCAAACTTAGGCGGATCGCTGTCCACACATCCAAAGCGACTATTTTAATCACCCATATTTTCAAAACCTAAGTTTTGACGGTAACCTGAGTGGTATAATACTAAAGTTCTGGTCCTATTCTATCACCCTATGTGTACGTCATGTATCCACAATTCAGTATTTATTTTTATATTTCATGTTAAACTTAGACAAATCGTTGTCCGCACATCGCATAGCGACTAATTTAATCACTCATATTTCCTAAACCTAAGTTTTTAAGGTAACTAGGGTGGTATAGTAGTAAAGTTCTGGTACTACTCCATCATCCTATGTGTACGTCATGTTGGCACACTTCCGAATTTTTTTTATATTACATGTCAAAGTTAGAAAAATCGCTGTCCGCACATCGCAATGCGACTACTTTAATCAGCCATATTTCCAAAACCTAAGTTTTTACGGTAACTTGGGTGGTATAATACAGAAGTTCTGGTCCTATTCTATCACCCTATATGTACGTAATGTTGGCACACTTCCATATTTATTTTTATATTTCATGTCAATCTTAGACAAATCGTTGTCCACACATCGCATAGCGACTAATTTCATCACCCATATATCCAAAACCTAAGATTTTAAGGTAACTTGGGTGGTATAGTACTAAAGTTCTGGTCCTATTCTATCATCCTATGAGTTCGTCATGTTGGCACACTTCCGTATTTTTTTATATTTCATGTCAAACTTAGACAAATCGCTGTCTGCACATCGCAAAGCGACTACTTTAATCACCCATATTTCCAAAACATAAGTTTTGACGGTAACTTGAGTGGTATAATGCTATAGTTCTGGTCCTATTCTAACACCCTATGTGTACGTAATGTTGGCACACCTCCGTATTTATTTTTATATTTCATGTCATACTTAGACAAATCGTTGTCCGCACATTGCATAGCGACTACTTTAATCAGCCATATTTCCAAAACCTAAGTTTTTACTGTAACTTGGGTGGTATAATACAGAAGTTCTGGTCCTATTCTATCACCCTATGTGTACGTAATGTTGGCACACTTCCGTATTTATTTTATATTTCATGTCAAACTTAGACAAATTGCTGTCCGCACATCGCAAAACGACTACTTTAATCAGCCATATTTCCAAAACCTAAGTTTTTACAGTAACTTGGGTGGTATAATACAGAAGTTCTGGTCCTATTCTATCTCTTTATGTGTACGTCTTGTTGACACACTTCCGTATTTATTTTATATTTCATGTCAAACTAAGGTGGATCGCTGTCCACACATACAAAGCAACTATTTTAATCACCCGTATTTCCAAAACCTAAGTTTTAACGGTAACCTGAGGGTATAACACTATAGTTCTTGTCCTATTCTACCACTCTATGTGTACGTCATGTACCCACAGATCCGTATTTATTTTTATTTTTCATGTCAAACTTAGACAAACCGTTGTCCGCACATCGCATAGCGACTAATTTAATCACCCATATTTCCAAAACCTAAGTTTTTACGGTAACTTGGGTGGTATAATACAGAAGTTCTGGTCCTATTCTATCACCCTATGTGTACGTCATGTATCCACAATTCCATATTTATTTTGATATTTCAAGTCAAACTTAGACAAATCGTTGTCCGCACATCGCATAGCGACTAATTTAATCACCCATATTTCCAAAACCTAAGTTTTTAAGGTAACTTGGGTGGTATAATACTAAATTTCAGGACCTATTCTATCATCCTATGTGTACGTCATGTTGGCACACTTCCGTATTTATTTTATTTTTCATGTCATACTTTGACAAATCGCTGTCCGCACATCTCAATGCGACTACTTTAATCAGCCATATTTCCAAAACCTACGTTTTTACGGTAACTTGGGTGGTATAATACAGAAGTTCTGGTCCTATTCTATCACCCTATGTGTACGTCATGTATCCACAATTCCGTATTTATTTTTATATTTCATGCCAAACTTAGACAAATCGTTGTCCGCACATCGCATAGCGACTAATTTAATCACCCATATTTCCAAAACCTAAGTTTTTAAGGTAACTTGGGTGGTATAATACTAAATTTCTGGTCCTATTTTATCACCCAATGTGGATGTCATGTATCCACAATTCCGTATTTATTTTTATATTTCATGTCATACTTTGAAAAATCGTTGTCCGCACATCGCATAGCGACTAATTTAATCACCCATATTTCCAAAACCTAAGTTTTTAAGGTAACTTGGGTGGTATAATACTGAATTTCTGGACCTATTCTATCATCTTATGTGTACGTCATGTTTGCACACTTCCGTATTTATTTTATATTTCATGTCAAACTTTGACAAATCGCTGTCCACATCGCAAAGCGACTACTTTAATCAGCCATATTTCCAAAACCTAAGTTTTTACGGTAACTTGGGTGGTATAATACAGAAGTTCTGGTCCTATTCTATCACTCTATGTGTACGTCTTGTTGGCACACTTTCGTATTTATTTTATATTTCATGTCAAACCTAGGCGGATCGCTGTCCACACATCCAAAGCGACTATTTTAATCACCCATATTTACAAAACCTAAGTTTTGACGGTAACCTAAGTGGTATAATACTATAGTTCTGGTCCTATTCTATCACCCTATGTGTACGTCATGTATCCACAATTCCGTATTTATTTTTATATTTCATGTCATACTTTGACAAATCGTTGTCCACACATCGCAAGGGGACTAATTTAATCACCCATATTTCCAAAGCCTAAGTTTTTAAGGTAACTTGGGTGATATAATACACAATTTCTGGTCCTATTTTATCACCCTATGTGGATGTCATGTATCCACAATTCCGTATTTATTTTTATATTTCATGTCATACTTTGACAAATCGTTGTCCACACATCGCAAAGGGACTAATTTAATCACCCATATTTCCAAAGCCTAAGTATTTAAGGTAACTTGGGTGGTATAGTACTTAAGTTCTGGACCTATTCTATCATCCTATGTGTACGTCATATTGGCACACCTCCGTATTTTTTTTTATATTTCGTGTCAAACTTCGACAAATCGCTGTCCGCACATCTCAATGCGACTACTTTAATCACCCATATTTCCAAAACCTAAGTTTTTAAGGTAACTTGGTATAGTACTAAAGTTCTGGTCCTAAGTTATCACCCTATGTGAACGTCATGTATCCACAATTCAGTATTTATTTTTATATTTCATGTCATACTTTGACAAATCGTTGTCCGCACATCTCAATGCAACTACTGTAATCAGCCATATTTCCAAAACCTAAGTTTTACGATTACTTGGGTGGTATAATACAGAAGTTCTGGTCCTATTCTTTCATCCTACGTGTACGTCATGCTGACACACTGCCGTATTTATTTTATATTTTATGTCAAACTTAGGTGGATCGCTTTCCACACATCCAAAGCGACTATTTTAATTACCCGTATTTCCAAAACCTAAGTTTTGACGGTAACCTGAGTGGTATAATAATATAGTTCTAATCCTATTCTATCACCCAATGTGTACGTCATGTATCCACAATTCCGTATTTATTTTTATATTTCATGTAAACTTAGACAAATCGTTGTCCGCACATCGCATAGCGACTAATTTTAATCACCCATATTTCCAAAACCTAAGTTTTTAAGGTAACTTAGGTGGTATAGTACTAAAGTTCTGGTCCTATTCTATCACCTTATGTGTACGTCTTGTTGACACACTTCCGTATTTATTTTATATTTCATGTCAAACTAAGGTGGATCACTGTCCACACATCCAAAGCGACTATTTTAATCACCCGTATTTCCAAAACCTAAGTTTTTAAGGTAACTTGGGTGGTGTAGTACTAAAGTTCTTGACCTATTCTATCATCCTATGTGTACGTCATGTTGGCACACCTCCTTATTTTTTTTATATTTCGTGTCAAACTTCGACAAATCTCTGTCCGCACATCTCAATGCGACTACTTAAATCAGCCATATTTCCAAAACCTAAGTTTTTACGGTAACTTGGGTGGTATAATACAGAAGTTCTGGTCCTATTCTATCACCCTACGTGTACGTAATGTTGGCACACCTCCGTATTTATTATTATATTACATGTCATACTTAGACAAATCGTTGTCCGCACATCGCATAGCGACTAATTTAATCACCCATATTTCCAAAACCTAAGTTTTTAAGGTAACTTGGGTGGTATAGTACTAAAGTTCTGGTCCTATTCTTTCATCCTACGTGTACGTCATGCTGACAAACTGCCGTATTTATTTTATATATCATGTCAAACTTATGTGGATCGCTGTCCACACATCCAAAGCGACTATTTTAATCACCCGTATTTCCAAAACCTAAGTTTTGACGGTAACCTGAGTGGTATAATAATATAGTTCTAATCCTAATCTATCACCCAATGTGTACGTCATGTATCCAAAATTCCGTATTTATTTTTATATTTCATGTCAAACTTAGACAAATCGTTGTCCGCACATCGCATAGCGACTAATTTAATCACTCATATTTCCAAAACCTACGTTTTTACGGTAACTTGGGTGGTATAATACAGAAGTTCTGGTCCTATTCTATCACCCTATGTGTACGTCATGTATCCACAATTCCGTATTTATTTTTATATTTCATGTCAAACTTAGACAAATCGTTGTCCGCACATCGCATAGCGACTAATTTAATCACCCATATTTCCAAAACCTAAGTTTTTAAGGTAACGTGGGTGGTATAATACTAAATTTCAGGACCTATTCTATCATCCTATGTGTACGTCATGTTGGCACACTTCCGTATTTATTTTATTTTTCATGTCATACTTTGACAAATCGCTGTCTGCACATCTCAATGCGACTATTTTAATCAGCCATATTTCCAAAACCTAAGTTTTTACGGTAACTTGGGTGGTATAATACAGAAGTTCTGGTCCTATTCTATCACCCTATGTGTACGTCATGTATCCACAATTCCGTATTTATTCTTATATTTCATGTCAAACTTAGACAAATCGTTGTCCGCACATCACATAGCGACTAATTTAATCACCCATATTTCCAAAACCTAAGTTTTTAAGGTAACTTGGGTGGTATAATACTAAATTTCAGGACCTATTCTATCATCCTATGTGTACGTCATGTTGGCACACTTCCGTATTTATTTTATTTTTCATGTCATACTTTGACAAATCGCTGTCCGCACATCTCAATGCGACTACTTTAATCAGCCATATTTCCAAAACCTAAGTTTTTACGGTAACTTGGGTGGAATAGTACAGAAGTTCTGGTCCTATTTCATCACCCTACGTGTACGTCATGCTGACACACTGCCGTATTTATTTTATATTTTATGTCAAACTTAGGTGGATCACTGTCCACACATCCAAAGCGACTATTTTAATCACCCGTATTTCCAAAACCTACGTTTTTAAGGTAACTTGGGTGGTATAGTACTAATGTTCTGGACCTATTCTATCATCCTATGTGTACGTCATGTTGGCACACCTCCGTATTTTTTTATATTTCGTGTCAAACTTCGACAAATCTCTGTCCGCACATCTCAATGCGACTACTTTAATCAGCCATATTTCCAAAACCTAAGTTTTTACGGTAACTTGGGTGGTATAATACAGAAGTTCTGGTCCTATTCTATCACCCTACGTGTACGTAATGTTGGCACACCTCCGTATTTATTATTATATTTCATGTCATACTTTGACAAATCGTTGTCCGCACATCGCATAGCGACTAATTAAATCACCCATATTTCCAAAACCTAAGTTTTTAAGGTAACTTGGGTGGTATAGTACTAAAGTTCTGGTCCTACTCTTTCATCCTACGTGTACGTCATGCTGACACACTTCCGTATTTATTTTATATTTCATGTCAAACTTAGAAAAATCCCTCTCCGCATCTCGCAAAGCAACTAATTTAATCACCCATATTTCCAAAACCTAAGTTTTTAAGGTAACTTGGGTGGTATAATACTAAATTTCTGGTCCTATTTTATCACCCTATGTGAACGTCATGTATTCACAATTCCGTATTTATTTTTATATTTCATGTCATACTTTGACAAATCGTTGTCCGCACATCGCATAGCGACTAATTTAATCACCCATATTTCCAAAACCTAAGTTTTTAAGGTAACTTGGGTGGTATAATACTAAATTTCAGGACCTATTCTATCATCCTATGTGTACGTCATGTTGGCACACTTCCGTATTTATTTTATTTTTCATGTCATACTTTGACAAATCGCTGTCCGCACATCTCAATTCGACTACTTTAATCAGCCATATTTCCAAAACCTAAGTTTTTACGGTAACTTGGGTGGAATAGTACAGAAGTTCTGGTCCTATTTCATCACCCTACGTGTACGTCATGCTGACACACTGCCGTATTTATTTTATATTTTATGTCAAACTTAGGTGGATCACTGTCCACACATCCAAAGCGACTGTTTTAATCACCTGTATTTCCAAAACCTAAGTTCTTAAGGTAACTTGGGTGGTATAGTACTAAAGTTCTGGACCTATTCTATCATCCTATGTGTACATCATGTTGGCACACCTCCGTATTTTTTTTATATTTCGTGTCAAACTTCGACAAATCTCTGTCCGCACATCTCAATGCGACTACTTTAATCAGCCATATTTCCAAAACCTAAGTTTTTACGGTAACTTGGGTGGTATAATACAGAAGTTCTGGTCCTATTCTATCACCCTACGTGTACGTAATGTTGGCACACCTCCGTATTTATTATTATATTTCATGTCATACGTAGACAAATCGTTGTCCGCACATCGCATAGCGACTAATTTAATCACCCATATTTCCAAAACCTAAGTTTTTAAGGTAACTTGGGTGGTATAATACTAAATTTCTGGTCCTATTTTATCACCCTATGTGAACGTCATGTATTCACAATTCCGTATTTATTTTTATATTTCATGTCATACTTTGACAAATCGTTGTCCGCACATCGCATAGCGACTAATTTAATCACCCATATTTCCAAAACCTAAGTTTTTAAGGTAACTTGGGTGGTATAATACTAAATTTCAGGACCTATTCTATCATCCTATGTGTACGTCATGTTGGCACACTTCCGTATTTATTTTATTTTTCATGTCATACTTTGACAAATCGCTGTCCGCACATCTCAATGCGACTACTTTAATCAGCCATATTTCCAAAACCTAAGTTTTTACGGTAACTTGGGTGGAATAGTACAGAAGTTCTGGTCCTATTTCATCACCCTACGTGTACGTCATGCTGACACACTGCCGTATTTATTTTATATTTTATGTCAAACTTAGGTGGATCACTGTCCACACATCCAAAGCGACTGTTTTAATCACCTGTATTTCCAAAACCTAAGTTCTTAAGGTAACTTGGGTGGTATAGTACTAAAGTTATGGACCTATTCTATCATCCTATGTGTACATCATGTTGGCACACCTCCGTATTTTTTTTATATTTCGTGTCAAACTTCGACAAATCTCTGTCCGCACATCTCAATGCGACTACTTTAATCAGCCATATTTCCAAAACCTAAGTTTTTACGGTAACTTGGGTGGTATAATACAGAAGTTCTGGTCCTATTCTATCACCCTACGTGTACGTAATGTTGGCACACCTCCGTATTTATTATTATATTTCATGTCATACGTAGACAAATCGTTGTCCGCACATCGCATAGCGACTAATTTAATCACCCATATTTCCAAAACCTAAGTTTTTAAGGTAACTTGGGTGGTATAGTACTAAAGTTCTGGTCCTATTCTTTCATCCTACGTGTACGTCATGCTGACACACTGCCGTATTTATTTTATATTTTATGTCAAACTTAGGTGGATCGCTGTCCACACATCCAAAGCGACTATTTTAATCACCCGTATTTCCAAAACCTACGTTTTTAAGGTAACTTGGGTGGTATAGTACTAAAGTTCTGGACCTATTCTATCATCCTATGTGTACGTCATGTTGGCACACCTCCGTATTTTTTTTATATTTCGTGTCAAACTTCGACAAATCTCTGTCCGCACATCTCAATGCGACTACTTTAATCAGCCATATTTCCAAAACCTAAGTTTTTACGGTAACTTGGGTGGTATAATACAGAAGTTCTGGTCCTATTCTATCACCCTACGTGTACGTAATGTTGGCACACCTCCGTATTTATTATTATATTTCATGTCATACTTTGACAAATCGTTGTCCGCACATCGCATAGCGACTAATTAAATCACCCATATTTCCAAAACCTAAGTTTTTAAGGTAACTTGGGTGGTATAGTACTAAAGTTCTGGTCCTATTCTTTCATCCTACGTGTACGTCATGCTGACACACTTCCGTATTTATTTTATATTTCATGTCAAACTTAGAAAAATCCCTCTCCGCATCTCGCAAAGCAACTAATTTAATCACCCATATTTCCAAAACCTAAGTTTTTAAGGTAACTTGGGTGGTATAATACTAAATTTCTGGTCCTATTTTATCACCCTATGTGAACGTCATGTATTCACAATTCCGTATTTATTTTTATATTTCATGTCATACTTTGACAAATCGTTGTCCGCACATCGCATAGCGACTAATTTAATCACCCATATTCAAAAACCTACGTTTTTAAGGTAATTTTGGTGGTATTGTACTAAAGTTCTGGTCCTATTCTTTCATCCTATGTGTACGTCATGTTGGCACAGTTCCGTAATTATTTTATATTTCATGTCAAACCTAGACAAATCGCTGTCCGAACATCGCAAAGCAACTACTTTAATCAGCCATAATTCCAAAACTTAAGTTTTTACGGTAACTTGTGCTGTATAATACAGAAGTTCTGGTCCTATTCTATCACCCAATGTGAACGTCTTGTTGGCACACTTCCGTATTTATTTTATATATCATGTCAACATAGGCGGATCGCTGTCCACACATCCAAAGCGACTATTTTTATCACCCATATTTCCAAAACCTAAGTTTCGACGGTAACCTGAGTGGTATAATACTGAAGTTCTGGTCCTATTCTATCACTCTATGTGTACGTCATGTATCCACAATTCCGTATTATTTTTATATTTCATGTCAAACCTAGACAAATCTTTGTCCGCACATCACATAGCGACTAATTTAATCACCCATATTTCGAAAAACCTAAGTTTTTAAGGTAACTTGGGTGGTATAATACTAAATTTCTGGTCCTATTTTATCACCCTATGTGAACGTCATTTATCCACAATTCCGTATTTATTTTATATTTCATGTCATACTTTGACAAATCGTTGTTCGCACATCCAAAGCGACTATTGTAATCACCCATATTTCCAAAACCTAAGTTTCGACGGTAACCTGAGTGGTATAATACTATAGTTCTGGTCCTATTCTATCACCCTATGCGTACGTCATGTTAGCACACTTCCGTATTTATTTTATATTTCATGTCAAACTTAGAAAAATCCCTCTCCGCACATCGCAAAGCAACTAATTTAATTACCCATATTTCCAAAACCTACGTTTTTAAGGTAACTTGGGTGGTATAATACTAAATTTCTGGTCCTATTTTATCACCCTATGTGAACGTCATGTATTCACAATTCCTTATTTATTTTTATATTTCATGTCATACTTTGACAAATCGTTGTCCGAACATCGCAAAGCAACTACTTTAATCAGCCATAATTCCAAAACTTAAGTTTTTACGGTAACTTGGATGGTATAATAGAGAAGTTCTGGTCCTTTTCTATAACCCTATGCGTACGTCATGTTGGCACACTTCCGTATTTATTTTATATTTCATGTCAAACTTAGGTGGATCGCTGTCCACACATCCAAAGCGACTATATTTATCACCCGTATTTCTAAAACCTAAGTTTTGACGGTATCCTTTGTGGTATAATACTACATTTCTGGTCCTATTCTATCACCCTATGTGTACGTCATGTATCCACAGTTCCGTATTTATTTTTAAATTTCGTGTCAAACTTAGTCAAATCGTTGTCCGCACATCTCAATTCGACTACTTTAATCAGCCATATTTCCAAAACCTAAGTTTTTACGGTAACTTGGGTGGTATAATACAGGAGTTCTGGTCCTATTCTATCATCCTATGTGTACGTCATGTTGGAGCACCTCCGTATTTTTTTTATATTTCTTGTCAAACTTAGACAAATCGCTGTCCGCACATCTCAATTCGACTACTTTAATCACCCATATTTCCAAAACCTAAGTTTTTACGGTAACTTGGGTGGTATAATACAGAAGTTCTGGTCCTATTCTATCACCCTATGTGTACTTAATGTTGGCACATTTCCATATTTATTTTTATATATCATGTCATACTTAGACAAATCGTTGTCCGCACATCGCATAGCGACTAATTTAATCACCCATATCTCCAAAACCTAAGTATTTAAGGTAACTTGGGTGGTACAGTACTAAAGTTCTGCACCTATTCTATCATCCTGTGTGTACGTCATGTTGGCACACTTCCGTATTTATTTTATATTTCATGTCAAACTTAGGCGGATCGCTGTCCACACATCCAAAGCGACTATTTTAATCACCCGTATTTCCAAAACCTAAGTTTTGACGATAACCTGAGTGGTATAATACTATAGTTCTGGTCCTATTCTATCACCCTATGTGTACGTCATGTATCCACAATTCCGTATTTATTTTTATATTTTATGTCAAACTTAAACAAATCGATGTCCGCACATCACATAGCGACTAATTTAATCACCCATATTTACAAAACCTATGTTTTTAAGGTAACTTCGGTGGTATAATACTAAGGTTCTGGTCCTATTCTATCACCCTAGGTGTACGTAATGTTGGCACACCTCCGTATTTATTTTTATATTTCATGTCGTACTTAGACAAATCGTTGTCCGCACATCGCATAGCGAGTACTTTAATCAGTCATATTTCCAAAACCTAAGTTTTTACGGTAACTTGGGTGGTATAATACAGACGTTCTGGTCCTATTCTATAACCCTATGTGTACGTAATGTTGGCACACTTCCGTATTTATTTTTATATTACATGTCATACTTAGACAAATCGTTGTCCGCACATCGCATAGCGACTAATTTAATCACCCATATTTCCAAAACCTAATTTTTTAAGGTAACTTAGGTTGGTATGGTACTAAAGTTCTAGTCCTATTCTTTCATCCTATGTGTACGTCATGCTGGCACACTTCCGTGTTTATTTTATATTTCATGTCATACTTAGACAAATCGTTGTCCGCACATCGCATAGCGACTAATTTAATCACCCATATTTCCAAAACCTAAGTTTTTAAGGTAACTTGGGTGGTATAGTACTAAAGTTCTGGTCCTATTCTTTCATCCTACTTGTACGTCATGCTGACACACTGCCGTATTTATGTTATATTTTATGTAAAAGGTGGATCGCTGTCCACACATCCAAAGCGACTATTTTAATCACCCGTATTTCCAAAACCTAAGTTTTGACGGTAACCTGAGTGGTATAACAATATAGTTATAATGCTATTCTATCACCCAATGAGTCCTTCATGTATCCAAAATTCCGTATTTATTTTTATATTTCATGTCAATCTTAGACAAATCGTTGTCCGCACATCGCATAGCGACTAATTTAATCACCCATATTTCCAAAACCTAAGTTTTTACGGTAACTTGGGTAGTATAATACAGAAGTTCTGGTCCAATTCTATCACCCTATGTTTACGTCATGTATCCACAATTCCGTATTTATTTTTATATTTCATGTCAAACTTAGACAAATCGTTGTCCGCACATCGCATAGCGACTAATTTAATCACCCATATTTCCAAAACCTAAGTTTTTAAGGTAACTTGGGTGGTATAACACTAAATTTCAGGACCTATTCTATCATCATATGTGTACGTCATGTTGGCACACTTCCGTATTTATTTTATTTTTCATGTCATACTTTGACAAATCGCTGTCCGCACATCTCAATGCGACTACTTTTATCAGCCATATTTCCAAAACCTAAGTTTTTACGGTAACTTGGGTGGTATAATACAGAAGTTCTGGTCCTATTCTATCACCCTATGTGTACGTCATGTATCCACAATTCCGTATTTATTTTTATATTTCATGTCAAACTTGGACAAATCGTTGTCCGCACATCGCATAGCGACTAATTTAATCACCCATATTTCCAAAACCTAAGTTTTTAAGGTAACATGGGTGGTATAATACTAAATTTCAGGACCTATTCTATCATCCTATGTGTACGTCATGTTGGCACACTTCCGTATTTATTTTATTTTTCATGTCATACTTTGACAAATCGCTATCCGCACATCTCAATGCGACTACTTTAATCAGCCATACTACCAAAACCTAAGATTTTACGGTAACTTGGGTGGTATAATACAGAAGTTCTGGTCCTATTTCATCACCCTACGTGTACGTCATGCTGACACACTGCCGTATTTATTTTATATTTTATGTCAAACTTAGGTGGATCACTGTCCACACATCCAAAGCGACTATTTTAATCACCCGTATTTCCAAAACCTAAGTTTTTAAGATAACTTGGGTGGTATAGTACTAAAGTTCTGGACCTATTCTATCATCCTATGTGTACGTCATGTTGGCACACCTCCTTATTTTGTTTATATTTCGTGTCAAACTTCGACAAATCTCTGTCCGCACATCTCAATGCGACTACTTTAATCAGCCATATTTCCAAAACCTAAGTTTTTACGGTAACTTGGGTGGTATAATACAGAAGTTCTGGTCCTATTCTATCACCCTACGTGTACGTCATGCTGACACACTGCCGTATTTATTTTATATTTTATGTCAAACTTAGGTGGATCACTGTCCACACATCCAAAGCGACTATTTTAATCACCCGTATTTCCAAAACCTAAGTTTTTAAGATAACTTGGGTGGTATAGTACTAAAGTTCTGGTCCTATTCTTTCATCCTACGTGTACGTCATGCTGACACACTTCCGTATTTATTTTATATTTCATGTCAAACTTAGAAAAATCCCTCTCCGCACATCGCAAAGCAACTAATTTAATCACCCATATTTCCAAAACCTAAGTTTTTAAGGTAACTTGGGTGGTATAGTACTAAATTTCTGGTCCTATTTTATCACCCTATGTGAACGTCATGTATTCACAATTCCGTATTTATTTTTATATTTCATGTCATACTTTGACAAATCGTTGTCCGCACATCGCATAGCGACTAATTTAATCACCCATATTTCCAAAACCTAAGTTTATAAGGTAACTTGGGTGGTATAGTACTAAAGTTCTAGATCTATTCTATCATACTATGTGTACGTCATGTTGGAACACTTCCGTATTTATTTTATATTTCATGTCAAACTTAGACAAATCGCTGTCCGCCCATCGCAAAGCGACTACTTTAATCAGCCATATTTCAAAACCCAAGTTTTTACGGTAACTTGGGTAGTATAATAAAGAAGTTCTGGTCCTATTCTATCACCCTATGTGTACGTCTTGTTGGCACACTCGCGTATTTATTTTATATTTCATGTCAAACTTAGGCGGATCGCTGTCCACACATCCAAAGCGACTATTTTAATTACCCATATTTCCAAAACCTAAGTTTTTCGGATAACCTGAGTGGTATAATACTATAGTTCTGGTCCTATTATATCACCCTATGTGTACGTCATGTATCCACAATTCCGTATTTATTTTTAAATTTCATGTCAAACTTAGACAAATCGTTGACCGCACATCTCAATTCGACTACTTTAATCAGCCATATTTCCAAAACCTAAGTTTTTATGGAAACTTGGGTGGTATAATACAGAAGTTCTGGTCCTATTCTATCACCCTATGTGTACTTAATGTTGGCACACTTCCGTATTTATTTTTATATATCATGTCATACTTAGACAAATCGTTGTCCGCACATCGCATAGCGACTAATTTAATCACCCATATTCAAAAACCTACGTTTTTAAGGTAATTTTGGTGGTATTGTACTAAAGTTCTGGTCCTATTCTTTCATCCTATGTGTACGTCATGTTGGCACAGTTCCGTAATTATTTTATATTTCATGTCAAACCTAGACAAATCGCTGTCCGAACATCGCAAAGCAACTACTTTAATCAGCCATAATTCCAAAACTTAAGTTTTTTCGGTAACTTGTGCTGTATAATACAGAAGTTCTGGTCCTATTCTATCACCCTATGTGAACGTCTTGTTGGCACACTTCCGTATTTATTTTATGTATCATGTCAACATAGGCGGATCGCTGTCCACACATCCAAAGCGACTATTTTTATCACCCATATTTCCAAAACCTAAGTTTCGACGGTAACCTGAGTGGTATAATACTGAAGTTCTGGTCCTATTCTATCACCCTATGTGTACGTCATGTATCCACAATTCCCTATTATTTTTATATTTCATGTCAAACCTAGACAAATCTTTGTCCGCACATCACATAGCGACTAATTTAATCACCCATATTTCGAAAAACCTAAGTTTTTAAGGTAACTTGGGTGGTATAATACTAAATTTCTGGTCCTATTTTATCACCCTATGTGAACGTCATTTATCCACAATTCCGTATTTATTTTATATTTCATGTCATACTTTGACAAATCGTTGCCCGCACATCCAAAGCGACTATTGTAATCACCCATATTTCCAAAACCTAAGTTTCGACGGTAACCTGAGTGGTATAATACTATAGTTCTGGTCCTATTCTATCACCCTATGCGTACGTCATGTTAGCACACTTCCGTATTTATTTTATATTTCATGTCAAACTTAGAAAAATCCCTCTCCGCACATCGCAAAGCAACTAATTTAATTACCCATATTTCCAAAACCTACGTTTTTAAGGTAACTTGGGTGGTATAATACTAAATTTCTGGTCCTATTTTATCACCCTATGTGAACGTCATGTATTCACAATTCCGTATTTATTTTTATATTTCATGTCAAACTTAGACAAATCGTTGTCCGCACATCGCATAGCGACTAATTTAACCACCCATATTTCCAAAACCTAAGTTTTTACGGTAACTTGGGTGGTATAATACAGAAGTTCTGGTCCAATTCTATCACCCTATGTTTACGTCATGTATCCACAATTCCGTATTTATTTTTATATTTCATGTCAAACTTAGACAAATCGTTGTCCGCACATCGCATAGCGACTAATTTAATCACCCATATTTCCAAAACCTAAGTTTTTAAGGTAACATGGGTGGTATAATACTAAATTTCAGGACCTATTCTATCATCCTATGTGTACGTCATGTTGGCACACTTCCGTATTTATTTTATTTTTCATGTCATACTTTGACAAATCGCTATCCGCATATCTCAATGCGACTACTTTAATCAGCCATATTACCAAAACCTAAGATTTTACGGTAACTTGGGTGGTATAATACAGAAGTTCTGGTCCTATTTCATCACCCTACGTGTACGTCATGCTGACACACTGCCGTATTTATTTTATATTTTATGTCAAACTTAGGTGGATCACTGTCCACACATCCAAAGCGACTATTTTAATCACCCGTATTTCCAAAACCTAAGTTTTTAAGATAACTTGGGTGGTATAGTACTAAAGTTCTGGACCTATTCTATCATCCTATGTGTACGTCATGTTGGCACACCTCCTTATTTTGTTTATATTTCGTGTCAAACTTCGACAAATCTCTGTCCGCACATCTCAATGCGACTACTTTAATCAGCCATATTTCCAAAACCTAAGTTTTTACGGTAACTTGGGTGGTATAATACAGAAGTTCTGGTCCTATTCTATCACCCTACGTGTACGTCATGCTGACACACTGCCGTATTTATTTTATATTTTATGTCAAACTTAGGTGGATCACTGTCCACACATCCAAAGCGACTATTTTAATCACCCGTATTTCCAAAACCTAAGTTTTTAAGATAACTTGGGTGGTATAGTACTAAAGTTCTGGTCCTATTCTTTCATCCTACGTGTACGTCATGCTGACACACTTCCGTATTTATTTTATATTTCATGTCAAACTTAGAAAAATCCCTCTCCGCACATCGCAAAGCAACTAATTTAATCACCCATATTTCCAAAACCTAAGTTTTTAAGGTAACTTGGGTGGTATAATACTAAATTTCTGGTCCTATTTTATCACCCTATGTGAACGTCATGTATTCACAATTCCGTATTTATTTTTATATTTCATGTCATACTTTGACAAATCGTTGTCCGCACATCGCATAGCGAGTAATTTAATCACCCATATTTCCAAAACCTAAGTTTATAAGGTAACTTGGGTGGTATAGTACTAAAGTTCTAGACCTATTCTATCATACTATGTGTACGTCATGTTGGAACACTTCCGTATTTATTTTATATTTCGTGTCAAACTTCGACAAATCTCTGTCCGCACATCTCAATGCGACTACTTTAATCAGCCATATTTCCAAAACCTAAGTTTTTACGGTAACTTGGGTGGTATAATACAGAAGTTCTGGTCCTATTCTATCACCCTATGTGTACGTCTTGTTGGCACACTCGCGTATTTATTTTATATTTCATGTCAAACTTAGGCGGATCGCTGTCCACACATCCAAAGCGACTATTTTAATTACCCATATTTCCAAAACCTAAGTTTTTTGGATAACCTGAGTGGTATAATACTATAGTTCTGGTCCTATTATATCACCCTATGTGTACGTCATGTATCCACAATTCCGTATTTATTTTTATATTTCATGTCAAACTTAGACAAATCGTTGTCCATACATCACATAGCGACTAATTTAATCACCCATATTTCCAAAACCTATGTTTTTAAGGTAACTTAGGTGGTATAATACTAAATTTCTGGTCCTATTTTATCACCCTATGTGAACGTCATGTATCCACAATTCCGTATTTATTTTTAAATTTCATGTCAAACTTAGACAAATCGTTGACCGCACATCTCAATTCGACTACTTTAATCAGCCATATTTCCAAAACCTAAGTTTTTATGGAAACTTGGGTGGTATAATACAGAAGTTCTGGTCCTATTCTATCACCCTATGTGTACTTAATGTTGGCACACTTCCGTATTTATTTTTATATATCATGTCATACTTAGACAAATCGTTGTCCGCACATCGCATAGCGACTAATTTAATCACCCATATTCAAAAACCTACGTTTTTAAGGTAATTTTGGTGGTATTGTACTAAAGTTCTGGTCCTATTCTTTCATCCTATGTGTACGTCATGTTGGCACAGTTCCGTAATTATTTTATATTTCATGTCAAACCTAGACAAATCGCTGTCCGAACATCGCAAAGCAACTACTTTAATCAGCCATAATTCCAAAACTTAAGTTTTTTCGGTAACTTGTGCTGTATAATACAGAAGTTCTGGTCCGATTCTATCACCCTATGTGAACGTCTTGTTGGCACACTTCCGTATTTATTTTATGTATCATGTCAACATAGGCGGATCGCTGTCCACACATCCAAAGCGACTATTTTTATCACCCATATTTCCAAAACCTAAGTTTCGACGGTAACCTGAGTGGTATAATACTGAAGTTCTGGTCCTATTCTATCACCCTATGTGTACGTCATGTATCCACAATTCCCTATTATTTTTATATTTCATGTCAAACCTAGACAAATCTTTGTCCGCACATCACATAGCGACTAATTTAATCACCCATATTTCGAAAAACCTAAGTTTTTAAGGTAACTTGGGTGGTATAATACTAAATTTCTGGTCCTATTTTATCAACCTATGTGAACGTCATTTATCCACAATTCCGTATTTATTTTATATTTCATGTCATACTTTGACAAATCGTTGTCCGCACATCCAAAGCGACTATTGTAATCACCCATATTTCCAAAACCTAAGTTTCGACGGTAACCTGAGTGGTATAATACTATAGTTCTGGTCCTATTCTATCACCCTATGCGTACGTCATGTTAGCACACTTCCGTATTTATTTTATATTTCATGTCAAACTTAGAAAAATCCCTCTCCGCACATCGCAAAGCAACTAATTTAATTACCCATATTTCCAAAACCTACGTTTTTAAGGTAACTTGGGTGGTATAATACTAAATTTCTGGTCCTATTTTATCACCCTATGTGAACGTCATGTATTCACAATTCCGTATTTATTTTTATATTTCATGTCATACTTTGACAAATCGTTGTCCGAACATCGCAAAGCAACTACTTTAATCAGCCATAATTCCAAAACTTAAGTTTTTACGGTAACTTGGATGGTATAATAGAGAAGTTCTGGTCCTTTTCTATAACCCTATGCGTACGTCATGTTGGCACACTTCCGTATTTATTTTATATTTCATGTCAAACTTAGGCGGATCGCTGTCCACACATCCAAAGCGACTATTTTAATCACCCGTATTTCCAAAACCTAAGTTTTGACGATAACCTGAGTGGTATAATACTATAGTTCTGGTCCTATTCTATCACCCTATGTGTACGTCATGTATCCACAATTCCGTATTTATTTTTATATTTTATGTCAAACTTAAACAAATCGATGTCCGCACATCACATAGCGACTAATTTAATCACCCATATTTCCAAAACCTATGTTTTTAAGGTAACTTCGGTGGTATAATACTAAGGTTCTGGTCCTATTCTATCACCCTAGGTTTACGTAATGTTGGCACACCTCCGTATTTATTTTTATATTTCATGTCATACTTAGACAAATCGTTGTCCGCACATCGCATAGCGAGTACTTTAATCAGCCATATTTCCAAAACCTAAGTTTTTACGGTAACTTGGGTGGTATAATACAGACGTTCTGGTCCTATTCAATAACCCTATGTGTACGTAATGTTGGCACACTTCCGTATTTATTTTTATATTACATGTCATACTTAGACAAATCGTTGTCCGCACATCGCATAGCGACTAATTTAATCACCCATATTTCCAAAACCTAATTTTTTAAGGTAACTTAGGGTGGTATGGTACTAAAGTTCTAGTCCTATTCTTTCATCCTATGTGTACGTCATGCTGGCACACTTCCGTGTTTATTTTATATTTCATGTCAAACTTAGACAAATCGCTGTCCGCACATCGCAAAGCGACTACTTTAATCAGCCATATTTCCAAAACCTTAGTTTTTACGGTAACTTGGGTGGTATAATACAGACTTTCTGGTCCTATTCTATCACCCTATGTGACTGTAATGTTGGCACACTTCCGTATTTATTTCTATATTACATGTCATACTTAGACAAATCGTTGTCCGCACATCGCATAGCGACTAATTTAATCACCCATATTTCCAAAACCTAAGTTTTTAAGGTAACTTGGGTGGTATAGTACTAAAGTTCTGGTCCTATTCTTTCATCCTACGTGTACGTCATGCTGACACACTGCCGTATTTATGTTATATTTTATGTAAAACTTAGTTGGATCGCTGTCCACACATCCAAAGCGACTATTTTAATCACCCGTATTTCCAAAACCTAAGTTTTGACGGTAACCTGAGTGGTATAATAATATAGTTATAATCCTATTCTATCACCCAATGTGTACGTCATGTATCCAAAATTCCGTATTTATTTTTATATTTCATGTCAATCTTAGACAAATCGTTGTCCGCACATCGCATAGCGACTAATTTAATCACCCATATTTCCAAAACCTAAGTTTTTACGGTAACTTGGGTGGTATAATACAGAAGTTCTGGTCCTATTCTATCACCCTATGTGTACGTCATGTATCCACAATTCCGTATTTATTTTTATATTTCATGTCAAACTTAGACAAATCGTTGTCCGCACATCGCATAGCGACTAATTTAATCACCCATATTTCCAAAACCTAAGTTTTTACGGTAACTTGGGTGGTATAATACTAAATTTCAGGACCTATTCTATCATCATATGTGTACGTCATGTTGGCACACTTCCGTATTTATTTTATTTTTCATGTCATACTTTGACAAATCGCTGTCGCACATCTCAATGCGACTACTTTAATCAGCCATATTTCCAAAACCTAAGTTTTTACGGTAACTTGGGTGGTATAATACAGAAGTTCTGGTCCTATTCTATCACCCTATGTGTACGTCATGTATCCACAATTCCGTATTTATTTTTATATTTCATGTCAAACTTGGACAAATCGTTGTCCGCACATCGCATAGCGACTAATTTAATCACCCATATTTCCAAAACCTAAGTTTTTAAGGTAACATGGGTGGTATAATACTAAATTTCAGGACCTATTCTATCATCCTATGTGTACGTCGTGTTGGCACACTTCCGTATTTATTTTTTTTTTCATGTCATACTTTGACAAATCGCTATCCGCACATCTCAATGCGACTACTTTAATCAGCCATATTACCAAAACCTAAGTTTTTACGGTAACTTGGGTGGTATAATACAGAAGTTCTGGTCCTATTTCATCACCCTACGTGTACGTCATGCTGACACACTGCCGTATTTATTTTATATTTTATGTCAAACTTAGGTGGATCACTGTCCACACATCCAAAGCGACTATTTTAATCACCCGTATTTCCAAAACCTAAGTTTTTAAGATAACTTGGGTGGTATAGTACTAAAGTTCTGGACCTATTCTATCATCCTATGTGTACGTCATGTTGGCACACCTCCTTATTTTGTTTATATTTCGTGTCAAACTTCGACAAATCTCTGTCCGCACATCTCAATGCGACTACTTTAATCAATCATATTTCCAAAACCTAAGTTTTTACGGTAACTTGGGTGGTATAATACAGAAGTTCTGGTCCTATTCTATCACCCTACGTGTACGTAATGTTGGCACACCTCCGTATTTATTATTATATTTCATGTCATACTTAGACAAATCGTTGTCCGCACATCGCATAGCGACTAATTTAATCACCCATATTTCCAAAACCTAAGTTTTTAAGGTAACTTGGGTGGTATAGTACTAAAGTTCTGGACCTATTCTATCATCATATGTGTACGTCATGTTGGCACACCTCCGTATTTTTTTTATATTTCATGTCAAACTTCGACAAATCTCTGTCCGCACATCTCAATGCGACTACTTTAATCAGCCATATTTCCAAAACCTAAGTTTTTACGGTAACTTGGGTGGTATAATTCAGAAGATCTGGTCCTATTCTATCACCCTACGTGTACGTAATGTTGGCACACCTCCGTATTTATTATTATATTTCATGTCATACTTAGACAAATCGTTGTCCGCACATCGCATAGCGACTAATTTAATCACCCATATTTCCAAAACCTAAGTTTTTAAGGTAACTTGGGTGGTATAGTACTAAAGTTCTGGTCCTATTCTTTCATCCTACGTGTACGTCATGCTGACACACTGCCGTATTTATTTTATATTTTATGTCAAACTTAGGTGGATCGCTGTCCACACATCCAAAGCGACTATTTAAATCACCCGTATTTCCAAAACCTAAGTTTTTAAGGTAACTTGGGTGGTATAGTACTAAAGTTCTGGACCTATTCTATCATCCTATGTGTACGTCATGTTGGCACACCTCCGTATTTTTTTTATATTTCGTGTCAAAATTCGACAAATCTCTGTCCGCACATCTCAATGCGACTACTTTAATCAGCCATATTTCCAAAACCTAAGTTTTTACGGTAACTTGGGTGGTATAATACAGAAGTTCTGGTCCTATTCTATCACCCTACGTGTACGTAATGTTGGCACACCTCCGTATTTATTATAATATTTCATGTCATACTTAGACAAATCGTTGTCCGCACATCGCATAGCGACTAATTTAATCACCCATATTTCTAAAACCTAAGTTTTTAAGGTAACTTGGGTGGTATAATACTAAATTTCTGGTCCTATTTTATCACCCTATGTGAACGTCATGTATTCACAATTCCGTATTTATTTTTATATTTCATGTCATACTTTGACAAATCGTTGTCCGCACATCGCATAGCGACTAATTTAATCACCCATATTTTCAAAACCTAAGTTTATAAGGTAACTTGGGTGGTATAGTACTAAAGTTCTGGACCTATTCTATCATACTATGTGTACGTCATGTTGGAATACTTCCGTATTTATTTTATATTTCATGTCAAACTTAGACAAATCGCTGTCCGCCCATCGCAAAGCGACTATTTTAATCAGCCATATTTCCAAAACCCAAGTTTTTACGGTAACTTGGGTGGTATAATACAGAAGTTCTGGTCCTATTCTATCACCCTATGTGTACGTCTTGTTGGCACACTCGCGTATTTATTTTATATTTCATGTCAAACTTAGGCGGATCGCTGTCCACACATCCAAAGCGACTATTTTAATTACCCATATTTCCAAAACCTACGTTTTTCAGATAACCTGAGTGGTATAATACTATAGTTCTGGTCCTATTCTATCACCCTATGTGTATGTCATGTATCCACAATTCCGTATTTATTTTTATATTTCATGTCAAACTTAGACAAATCGTTGTCCATACATCACATAGCGACTAATTTACTCACCCATATTTCCAAAACCTAAGTTTTTAAGGTAACTTGGGTGGTATAATACTAAATTTCTGGTCCTATTTTATCACCCTATGTGAACGTCATGTATTCACAATTCCGTTTTTATTTTTATATTTCATGTCATACTTTGACAAATCGTTGTCCGCACATCGCATAGCGACTAATTTAATCACCCATATTTCCAAAACCTAAGTTTATAAGGTAACTTGGGTGGTATAGTACTAAAGTTCTGGTCTTATTCTTTCATCCTACGTGTACGTCATGCTGACACACTGCCGTATTTATTTTATATTTTATGTAAAATTTAGGTGGATCGCTGTCCACACATCCAAAGCGACTATTTTAATCACCCGTATTTCAAAAACCTAAGTTTTGACGGTAACCTGAGTGGTATAATAATATAGTTCTAATCCTATTCTATCACCCAATGTGTACGTCATGTTTCCAAAATTCCGTATTTATTTTATTTTTCCTGTCAAACTTAGACAAATCGCTGTCCGCACATCGCAAAGTGACTAATTTAATCAGCCATATTTCCAAAACCTAAGTTTTTCGGTAACTTGGGTGGTATAATACAGAAGTTCTGGTCCTATTCTATCACCTTATGGTGTACGTCATGTTGGCACACTTCCGTATTCATTTTTATATTTAATGTCATACTTAGACAAATCGTTGTCCGCACATCGCATAGCGACTAATTTAATCACCCATATTTCCAAAACCTAAGTTTTTAAGGTAACTTGGGTGGTATAATTCTACATTTCTGGTCCTATTTTATCACCCTATGTGTACGTCATGTATCCACAATTCCGTATTTATCTTTATATTTCATGTCATACTTTGACAAATCGCTGTCCGCACATCGCATAGCGACTAATTTAATGACCCATATTTCTAAAACCTAAGTTTTTAAGGTAACTTGGTTGGTATAATACTAAATTTCGGGTCCTATTTTATCACCCTATGTGTACATCATGTATCCACAATTCCGTATTAATTTTTATATTTCATGTCATACTTTGACAAATCGCTGTCAGCACATCGCATAGCGACTAATTTAATCCCCCATATTTCCAAAACCTAAGTTTTTAAGGCAACTTGGGTGGTATAATACAGACGTTCTGGTCCTATTCTATCACCCTATGTGTACGTCTTGTTGGCACACTTCCCTATTTTTTTTATGTTTCATGTCAAACTCAGGCGGATCGCTGTCCACACATCCAAAGCGACTATTTTAATCACCCGTATTTCCAAAACCTAAGTTTTTAAGGTAACTTGGGTGGTATAATACTACATTTCTGGTTCTATTCTATCACCCTATAGGTACGTAATGTTGGCACACTTCCGTTATTATTTTATATTTCATGTCAAACTTAGACAAATCGCTGTCCGCACATCGCAAAGTGACTACTTTAATCAGCCATATTTCCAAAACCTAAGTTTTTATGGTAACTTGGGTGGTATAATACTAAATTTCGGGTCCTATTTTATCACCCTATGTGTACTTCATGTATCCACAATTCCGTATTAATTTTTATATTTCATGTCATACTTTGACAAATCGCTATCAGCACATCGCATAGCGACTAATTTAATCACCCATATTTCCAAAACCTAAGTTTTTAAGGTAACTTGGTTGGTATAATACTAAATTTCGGGTCCTATTTTATCACCCTATGTGTACTTCATGTATCCACAATTCCGTATTAATTTTTATATTTCATGTCATACTTTGACAAATCGCTATCAGCACATCGCATAGCGACTAATTTAATCACCCATATTTCCAAAACCTAAGTTTTTAAGGCAACTTGGGTGGTATAATACAGACGTTCTGGTCCTATTCTATCATCCTATGTGTACGTCATGTTGGCACACGTCCGTATTTTTTTATATTTCATGTCAAACTTAGACAAATCGTTGTCCGCACATCGCATAGTGACTAATTTAATCACCCATATTTCCAAAACCTAAGTTTTTAAGGTAACTTGGGTGGTATAATACTACATTTCTGGTTCTATTCTATCACCCTATAGGTACGTAATGTTGGCACACTTCCGTTATTATTTTATATTTCATGTCAAACTTAGACAAATCGCTGTCCGCACATCGCAAAGTGACTACTTTAATCAGCCATATTTCCAAAACCTAAGTTTTTATGGTAACTTGGGTGGTATAATACAGAAGTTCTGGTCCAATTCTATCACATTATGTGTACGTCTTGTTGGCACACTTCCCTATTTATGTTATATTTCATGTCAAACTTAGACAAATCGCTGTCCGCACATCGCAAAGTGACTACTTTAATCAGCCAGATTTTCAAAACCTAAGTTTTTACGGTAACTTGGGTGGTATAATACAGAAGTTCTGGTCCTATTCTATCACCTTATGTGTACGTCATGTTGGCACACTCCGTATTTATTTTTATATTTCATGTCATACTTAGACAAATCGTTGTCCGCACATCGCATAGCGACTAATTTAATGACCCATATTTCCAAAACCTAAGTTTTTAAGGTAACTTGGGTAGTATAATACTAAATTTCGGGTCCTATTTTATCACCCTATGTGTACGTCATGTATCTACAATTCCGTATTAATTTTTATATTTCATGTCATACTTTGACAAATCGCTGTCCGCACATCGCATAGCGACTAATTTAATCACCCATATTTCCAAAACCTAAGTTTTTAAGGCAACTTGGGTGTTATAATACAAAAGTTCTGGTCCTATTCTATCACCCTATGTGTACGTCTTGTTGGCACACGTCCGTATTTTTTTATATTTCATGTCAAACTTAGACAAATCGCTGTCCGCACATCGCAATGCGACTACTTTAATCAGCCATATTTCCAAAACCTAAGTTTTTACGGTAACTTGGGTAGTATAATACAGAAGTTCTGGTTCTATTCTATCACCCTATTGGTACGTAAAGTTGGCACACCTCCGTATTTATTTTATATTTCATGTCAAACTTAGACAAATCGCTGTCCGCACATCGCAAAGTGACTACTTTATTCAGCCATATTTCCAAAACTTAAGTTTTTACGGTAACTTGGGTGGCATAATACAGAAGTTCTGGTCCTATTCTATCACCTTATATGTACGTCATATTGGCACACTTCCGTATTTATCTTTATATTTCATGTCATACTTAGACAAATCGTTGTCCGCACATCGCATAGCGACTAATTTAATCACCCATATTTCAAAAACCTAAGTTTTTAAGGTAACTTGGGTGGTATAATTCTACATTTCTGGTCCTATTTTATCACCCTATGTGTACGTCATGTATCCACAATTCCGTATTTATCTTTATATTTCATGTCATACTTTGACAAATCGCTGTCCGCACATCGCATAGCGACTAATTTAATGACCCATATTTCTAAAACCTAAGTTTTTAAGGTAACTTGGTTGGTATAATACTAAATTTCGGGTCCTATTTTATCACCCTATGTGTACTTCATGTATCCACAATTCCGTATTAATTTTTATATTTCATGTCATACTTTGACAAATCGCTGTCAACACATCGCATAGCGACTAATTTAATCACCCATATTTCCAAAACCTAAGTTTTTAAGGCAACTTGGGTGGTATAATACAGACGTTCTGGTCCTATTCTATCACCCTATGTGTACGTCTTGTTGGCACACTTCCCTATTTTTTTTATGTTTCATGTCAAACTCAGGCGGATCGCTGTCCACACATCCAAAGCGACTATTTTAATCACCCGTATTTCCAAATCCTAAGTTTTAACGGTAACCTGATTGGTATAATACGATAGTTCTGGTCCTATTCTATCACACTATGTGTACTTCATGTAACCACAATTCCGATTTTATTTATATTTCATGTCAAATTTGACAAATCGTTGTCCGCACATCGCATAGCGACTAATTTAATCACCCATATTTCTAAAACCTAAGTTTTTAAGGTAACTTGGGTGGTATAATACTAAATTTCTGGTCCTATTTTATCACCCTATGTGAACGTCATGTATTCACAATTCCGTATTTATTTTTATATTTCATGTCATACTTTGACAAATCGTTGTCCGCACATCGCATAGCGACTAATTTAATCACCCATATTTTCAAAACCTAAGTTTATAAGGTAACTTGGGTGGTATAGTACTAAAGTTCTGGACCTATTCTATCATACTATGTACACGTCATGTTGGAACACTTCCGTATTTATTTTATATTTCATGTCAAACTTAGACAAATCGCTGTCCGCCCATCGCAAAGCGACTATTTTAATCAGCCATATTTCCAAAACCCAAGTTTTTACGGTAACTTGGGTGGTATAATACAGAAGTTATGGTCCTATTCTATCACCCTATGTGTACGTCTTGTTGGCACACTCGCGTATTTATTTTATATTTCATGTCAAACTTAGGCGGATCGCTGCCCACACATCCAAAGCGACTATTTTAATTACCCATATTTCTAAAACCTACGTTTTTCAGATAACCTGAGTGGTATAATACTATAGTTCTGGTCCTATTCTATCACCCTATGTGTATGTCATGTATCCACAATTCCGTATTTATTTTTATATTTCATGTCAAACTTAGACAAATCGTTGTCCATACATCACATAGCGACTAATTTACTCACCCATATTTCCAAAACCTAAGTTTTTAAGGTAACTTGGGTGGTATAATACTAAATTTCTGGTCCTATTTTATCACCCTATGTGAACGTCATGTATTCACAATTCCGTATTTATTTTTATATTTCATGTTCATACTTTGACAAATCGTTGTCCGCACATCGCATAGCGACTAATTTAAACACTCATATTTCCAAAACCTAAGTTTATAAGGTAACTTGGGTGGTATAGTACTAAAGTTCTGGTCCTATTCTTTCATCCTACGTGTACGTCATGCTGACACACTGCCGTATTTATTTTATATTTTATGTAAAATTTAGGTGGATCGCTGTCCACACATCCAAAGCGACTATTTTAATCACCCGTATTTCCAAAACCTAAGTTTTGACGGTAACCTGAGTGGTATAATAATATAGTTCTAAACCTATTCTATCACCCAATGTGTACGTCATGTATCCAAAATTCCGTATTTATTTTTATATTTCATGTCAAACTTAGACAATTCGTTGTCCGCACATCGCATAGCGACTAATTTAATCACCCATATTTCCAAACCTAAGTTTTTACGGTAACTTGAATGGTATAATACAGAAGTTCTGGTCCTATTCTATCACCCTATGTGTACGTCATGTATCCACAATTCCGTATTTATTTTTATATTTCATGTCAAACTTAGACAAATCGTTGTCCGCACATCGCATAGCGACTAATTTAATGACCCATATTTCCAAAACCTCAGTTTTTAAGGTAACTTGGGTGGTATAATACTAAATTTCAGGATCTATTCTATCATCATATGTGTACGTCATGTTGGCACACTTCCGTATTTATTTTATTTTTCATGTCAAACTTAGACAAATCGCTGTCCGCACATCGCAAAGTGACTAATTTAATCAGCCATATTTCCAAAACCTAAGTTTTTCGGTAACTTGGGTGGTATAATACAGAAGTTCTGGTCCTATTCTATCACCTAATGGTGTACGTCATGTTGGCACACTTCCGTATTCATTTTTATATTTAATGTCATACTTAGACAAATCGTTGTCCGCACATCGCATAGCGACTAATTTAATCACCCATATTTCCAAAACCTAAGTTTTTAAGGTAACTTGGGTGGTATAATTCTACATTTCTGGTCCTATTTTATCACCCTATGTGTACGTCATGTATCCACAATTCCGTATTTATCTTTATATTTCATGTCATACTTTGACAAATCGCTGTCCGCACATCGCATAGCGACTAATTTAATGACCCATATTTCTAAAACCTAAGTTTTTAAGGTAACTTGGTTGGTATAATACTAAATTTCGGGTCCTATTTTATCACCCTATGTGTACTTCATGTATCCACAATTCCGTATTAATTTTTATATTTCATGTCATACTTTGACAAATCGCTGTCAGCACATCGCATAGCGACTAATTTAATCCCCCATATTTCCAAAACCTAAGTTTTTAAGGCAACTTGGGTGGTATAATACAGACGTTCTGGTCCTATACTATCACCCTATGTGTACGTCTTGTTGGCACACTTCCCTATTTTTTTTTATGTTTCATGTCAAACTCAGGCGGATCGCTGTCCACACATCCAAAGCGACTATTTTAATCACCCGTATTTCCAAAACCTAAGTTTTAACGGTAACCTGATTGGTATAATACGATAGTTCTGGTCCTATTCTATCACACTATGTGTACTTCATGTAACCACAATTCCGATTTTATTTATATTTCATGTCAAATTTGACAAATCGTTGTCCGCACATCGCATAGCGACTAATTTAATCACCCATATTTCCAAAACCTAAGTTTTTAAGGCAACTTGGGTGGTATAATACAGACGTTCTGGTCCTATTCTATCATCCTATGTGTACGTCATGTTGGCACACGTCCGTATTTTTTTATATTTCATGTCAAACTTAGACAAATCGTTGTCCGCACATCGCATAGTGACTAATTTAATCACCCATATTTCCAAAACCTAAGTTTTTAAGGTAACTTGGATGGTATAATACTACATTTCTGGTTCTATTCTATCACCCTAAAGGTACGTAATGTTGGCACACTTCTGTTATTATTTTATATTTCATGTCAAACTTAGACAAATCGCTGTCCGCACATCGCAAAGTGACTACTTTAATCAGCCATATTTCCAAAACCTAAGTTTTTATGGTAACTTGGGTGGTATAATACAGAAGTTCTGGTCCAATTCTATCACATTATGTGTACGTCTTGTTGGCACACTTCCCTATTTATGTTATATTTCATGTCAAACTTAGACAAATCGCTGTCCGCACATCGCAAAGTGACTACTTTAATCAGCCAGATTTTCAAAACCTAAGTTTTTACGGTAACTTGGGTGGTATAATACAGAAGTTCTGGTCCTATTCTATCACCTTATGTGTACGTCATGTTGGCACACTTCCGTATTTATTTTTATATTTCATGTCAAACTTAGACAAATCGTTGTCCGCACATCGCATAGCGACTAATTTAATGACCCATATTTCCAAAACCTAAGTATTTAAGGTAACTTGGGTAGTATAATACTAAATTTCGGGTCCTATTTTATCACCCTATGTGTACGTCATGTATACACAATTCCGTATTAATTTTTATATTTCATGTCATACTTTGACAAATCGATGTCCGCACATCGCATAGCGACTAATTTAATCACCCATATTTTCAAAACCTAAGTTTTTAAGGCAACTTGGGTGTTATAATACAAAAGTTCTGGTCCTATTCTATCACCCTATGTGTACGTCTTGTTGGCACACGTCCGTATTTTTTTATATTTCATGTCAAACTTAGACAAATCGCTGTCCGCACATCGCAATGCGACTACTTTAATCAGCCATATTTCCAAAACCTAAGTTTTTACGGTAACTTGGGTAGTATAATACAGAAGTTCTGGTTCTATTCTATCACCCTATTGGTACGTAAAGTTGGCACACTTCCGTATTTATTTTATATTTCATGTCAAACTTAGACAAATCGCTGTCCGCACATCGCAAAGTGACTACTTTAATCAGCCATTTTTCCAAAACCTAAGTTTTTACGGTAACTTGGGTGGCATAATACAGAAGTTCTGGTCCTATTCTATCACCTTATATGTACGTCATATTGGCACACTTCCGTATTTATCTTTATATTTCATGTCATACTTAGACAAATCGTTGTCCGCACATCGCATAGCGACTAATTTAATCACCCATATTTCAAAAACCTAAGTTTTTAAGGTAACTTGGGTGGTATAATTCTACATTTCTGGTCCTATTTTATCACCCTATGTGTACGTCATGTATCCACAATTCCATATTTATCTTTATATTTCATGTCATACTTTGACAAATCGCTGTCCGCACATCGCATAGCGACTAATTTAATGACCCATATTTCTAAAACCTAAGTTTTTAAGGTAACTTGGTTGGTATAATACTAAATTTCGGGTCCTATTTTATCACCCTATGTGTACTTCATGTATCCAAAATTCCGTATTAATTTTTATATTTCATGTCATACTTTGACAAATCGCTGTCAACACATCGCATAGCGACTAATTTAATCACCCATATTTCCAAAACCTAAGTTTTTAAGGCAACTTGGGTGGTATAATACAGACGTTCTGGTCCTATTCTATCACCCTATGTGTACGTCTTGTTGGCACACTTCCCTATTTTTTTTATGTTTCATGTCAAACTCAGGCGGATCGCTGTCCACACATCCAAAGCGACTATTTTAATCACCCGTATTTCCAAAACCTAAGTTTTAACGGTAACCTGATTGGTATAATACGATAGTTCTGGTCCTATTCTATCACACTATGTGTACTTCATGTAACCACAATTCCGATTTTATTTATATTTCATGTCAAATTTGACAAATCGTTGTCCGCACATCGCATAGCGACTAATTTAATCACCCATATTTCCAAAACCTAAGTTTTTAAGGTAACTTGAGTGGTATAATACTAAATTTCTGGTCCTATTTTATTACCCTATGTATCCACAATTAATTCCGTATTTATTTTTATATTTCATGTCATACTTTGACAAATCGTTGTCCGCACATCGCATAGCGACTAATTTAATCACCCATATTTCCAAACTCTAAGTTTTTAAGATAACTTGGGTGGTATAGTACTAAAGTTCTTGTACTATTCTATCATCCTATGTGTACGTCATGTTGGCACACGTCCGTATTTTTTTATATTTCATGTCAAACTTAGACAAATCGTTGTCCGCACATCGCATAGTGACTAATTTAATCACCCATATTTCCAAAACCTAAGTTTTTAAGGTAACTTGGGTGGTATAATACTACATTTCTGGTTCTATTCTATCACCCTATAGGTACGTAATGTTGGCACACTTCCGTTATTATTTTATATTTCATGTCAAACTTAGACAAATCGCTGTCCGCACATCGCAAAGTGACTACTTTAATCAGCCATATTTCCAAAACCTAAGTTTTTATGGTAACTTGGGTGGTATAATACAGAAGTTCTGGTCCAATTCTATCACATTATGTGTACGTCTTGTTGGCACACTTCCGTATTTATGTTATATTTCATGTCAAACTTAGACAAATCGCTGTCCGCACATCGCAAAGTGACTACTTTAATCAGCCAGATTTTCAAAACCTAAGTTTTTACGGTAACTTGGGTGGTATAATACAGAAGTTCTGGTCCTATTCTATCACCTTATGTGTACGTCATGTTGGCACACTTCCGTATTTATTTTTATATTTCATGTCATACTTAGACAAATCGTTGTCCGCACATCGCATAGCGACTAATTTAATGACCCATATTTCCAAAACCTAAGTTTTTAAGGTAACTTGGGTAGTATAATACTAAATTTCGGGTCCTATTTTATCACCCTATGTGTACGTCATGTATCCACAATTCCGTATTAATTTTTATATTTCATGTCATACTTTGACAAATCGCTGTCCGCACATCGCATAGCGACTAATTTAATCACCCATATTTCCAAAACCTAAGTTTTTAAGGCAACTTGGGTGTTATAATACAAAAGTTCTGGTCCTATTCTATCACCCTATGTGTACGTCTTGTTGGCACACGTCCGTATTTTTTTATATTTCATGTCAAACTTAGACAAATCGCTGTCCGCACATCGCAATGCGACTACTTTAATCAGCCATATTTCCAAAACCTAAGTTTTTACGGTAACTTGGGTAGTATAATACAGAAGTTCTGGTTCTATTCTATCACCCTATTGGTACGTAAAGTTGGCACACTTCCGTATTTATTTTATATTTCATGTCAAACTTAGACAAATCGCTGTCCGCACATCGCAAAGTGACTACTTTAATCAGCCATATTTCCAAAACCTAAGTTTTTACGGTAACTTGGTTGGCATAATACAGAAGTTCTGGTCCTATTCTATCACCTTATATGTACGTCATATTGGCACACTTCCGTATTTATCTTTATATTTCATGTCATATTTAGACAAATCGTTGTCCGCACATCGCATAGCGACTAATTTAATCACCCATATTTCCAAAACCTAAGTTTTTAAAGTAACTTGGGTGGTATAATACTACATTTCTGGTCCTATTTTATCACCCTATGTGTACGTCATGTATCCACAATTCCGTATTTATTTTTATATTTCATGTCATACTTTGACGAATCGCTGTCCGCACATCGCATAGCGACTAATTTAATGACCCATATTTCCAAAACCTAAGTTTGGAAGGTAACTTGGGTGGTATAATACTAAATTTTGGGTCCTATTTATCACCCTATGTGTACGTCATGTATCCACAATTCCGTATTTATTTTTATATTTCATGTCATACTTTGACAAATCGCTGTCCGCACATCGCATAGCGACTAATTTAATCACCCATATTTCCAAAACCTAAGTTTTTAAGGCAACTTGGGTGGTATAATACAAAAGTTCTGGTCCTATTCTATCACCCTTTGTGTACGTCTTGTTGGCACACTTCCCTATTTTTTTATGTTTCATGTCAAACTCAGGCGGATCGCTGTCCACACATCCAAAGCGACTATTTTAATCACCCGTATTTCCAAAACCTAAGTTTTAACAGTAACCTGATTGGTATAATACGATAGTTCTGGTCCTATTCTATCACACTATGTGTACTTCATGTAACCACAATTCCGAATTTATTTTTATATTTCATGTCAAATTAGACAAATCGTTGTCCGCACATCGCATAGCGACTAATTTAATCACCCATATTTCCAAAACCTAAGTTTTTAAGGTAACTTGAGTGGTATAATACTAAATTTCTGGTCCTATTTTATTACCCTATGTGAACGTCATGTATGCACAATTAATTCCGTATTTATTTTTATATATCATATCATACTTAGACAAATCGTTGTCCGCACATCGCATAGCGACTAATTTAATCACCCATATATCAAAAACCTAAGTTTTTAAGGTAACTTTGGTGGTATAGTACTAAAGTTTTGGTCCTGTTCTTTCATCCTATGTGTACGTCATGTTGGCACACTTCCGTATTTATTTTTATATTTCATAACATACTTAAACAAATCGTTGTCCGCACATCGCATAGCGACTAATTTAATCACCCATATCTCCAAAACCTAAGTTTTTAAGGTAACTTGGGTGGTACAGTACTAAAGTTCTGCACCTATTCTATCATCCTATGTGTACGTATTGTTGGCACACTTTCGTATTTATTTTATATTTCATGTCAAACTTAGGCGGAACGCTGTCCACACATCCAAAGCGACTATTTTAATCACCCGTATTTCCAAAACCTAAGTTTTGACGATAACCTGAGTGGTATAATACTATAGTCCTGGTCCTATTCTATCACCCTATGTGTACGTCATGTATCCACAATTCCGTATTTTTTTTATATTTTATGTCAAACTTAGACAAATCGATGTCCGCACATCACATAGCGACTAATTTAATCACCCGTATTTCCAAAACCTAAGTTTTTAAGGTAACTTGGGTGGTATAATACTAAATTTCTGGTCCTATTTTATCACCCTCTGTGAACGTCATGTATCCACAATTCCGTATTTATTTTTATATTTCATGTCATACTTTGACAAATCGTTGTCCGCACATCGCATAGCGACTAATTTAATCACCCATATTTCCAAAACCTAAGTTTATAAGGTAACTTGGGTGGTATAGTACAGAAGTTCTGGTCCTATTCTATCACTTTATGTGTACGTCATGTTAGCACACTTCCGTATTTATTTTTATATTTCATGTCATACTTAGACAAATCGTTGTCCGCACATCGAATAGCGACTAATTTAATCACCCATATTTCCAAAACCTAAGGTTTTAAGGTAACTTGGGTGGTATAATACTACATTTCTGGTCCTATTTTATCACCCTATGTGTACGTCATGTATCCACAATTCCGTATTTATTTTTATATTTCATGTCATACTTTGACAAATCGCTGTCCGCACATTGCATAGCGACTAATTTAATGACCCATATTTCCAAAATCTAAGTTTTTAAGGTAACTTGGGTAGTAAAATACTAAATTTCGGGTCCTATTTTATCACCCTATGTGTACGTCATGTATCCACAATTCCGTATTAATTTTTATATTTCATGTCATACTTTGCCAAATCGCTGTCCGCACATCGCAAAGCGACTAATTTAATCACCCATATTTCCAAAACCTAAGTTTTTAAGGCAACTTGGGTGGTATAATACAAAAGTTCTGGTCCTATTCTATCACCCTATTGGTACGTAAAGTTGGCACACTTCCGTATTTTTTTATATTTCATGTCAAACTTAGACAAATCGCTGTCCGCACATCGCAATGCGACTACTTTAATCAGCCATATTTCCAAAACCTAAGTTTTTACGGTAACTTGGGTAGTATAATACAGAAGTTCTGGTTCTATTCTATCACCCTATTGGTACGTAAAGTTGGCACACTTCCGTATTTATTTTATATTTCATGTCAAACTTAGACAAATCGCTGTCCGCACATCGCAAAGTGACTACTTTAATCAGCCATATTTCCAAAACCTAAGTTTTTACGGTAACTTGGGAGGTATAATACAGAAGTTCTGGTCCTATTCTATCACCTTATGTGTACGTCATGTTGGCACACTTCCGTATTTATTTTTATATTTCATGTCATACTTAGACAAATCGTTGTCCGCACATCGCATAGCGACTAATTTAATCACCCATATTTCCAAAACCTAAGTTTTTAAGGTAACTTGGGTGGTATAATACTACATTTCTGGTCCGATTTTATCACCCTATGTGTACGTCATGTATCCACAATTCCGTATTTATTTTTAAATTTCATGTCATACTTTGACGAATCGCTGTCCGCACATCGCATAGCGACTAATTTAATGACCCATATTTCCAACACCTAAGTTTTTAAGGTAACTTGGGTGGTATAATACTAAATTTCGGGTCCTATTTTATCACCCTATGTGTACGTCATGTATCTACAATTCCGTATTTATTTTTATATTTCATGTCATACTTTGACAAATCGCTGTCCGCACATCGCATAGCGACTAATTTAATCACCCATATTTCCAAAACCTAAGTTTTTAAGGCAACTTGGGTGGTACAATACAAAAGTTCTGGTCCTATTCTATCACCCTATGTGTACGTCTTGTTGGCACACTTCCCTATTTTTTATGTTTCATGTCAAACTCAGGCGGATCGCTGTCCACACATCCAAAGCGACTATTTTAATGAACCGTATTTCCAAAACCTAAGTTTTAACGGTAACCTGATTGGTATAATACGATAGTTCTGGTCCTATTCTATCACACTATGTGTACTTCATGTAACCACAATTCCGATTTTATTTTTATATATTATGTCAAATTAGACAAATCGTTGTCCGCACATCGCATAGCGACTAATTTAATCACCCATATTTCCAAAACCTAAGTTTTTAAGGTAACTTGAGTGGTATAATACTAAATTTCTGGTCCTATTTTATTACCCTATGTGAACGTCATGTATCCACAATTAATTCCGTATTTATTTTTATATTTCATGTCATACTTTGACAAATCGTTGTCTGCACATCGCATAGCGACTAATTTAATGACCCATATTTCCAAAATCTAAGTTTTTATGATAACTTGGGTGGTATAGTACTAAAGTTCTTGTCCTATTCTATCATCCTATGTATACGTCATGTTGGCAAACGTCCGTATTTTTTTATATTTCATGTCAAACTTTACGGTAACTTGGGTGGTATAATACAGAAGTTCTGGTCCTATTCTATCACCCTACGTGTACGTCATGTATCCCCAATTCCGTATTTATTATCATATTTCATGTCAAACTTAGACAAATCGTTGTCCGCACATCGCATAGCGACTAATTTAATCACCCATATTTCCAAACTCTAAGTTTTTATGATAACTTGGGTGGTATAGTACTAAAGTTCTTGTCCTATTCTATCATCCTATGTGTACGTCATGTTGGCAAACGTCCGTATTTTTTTATATTTCATGTCAAACTTATACAAATCGTTGTCCGCACATCGCACAGCGACTAATTTAATCACCCATATTTCCAAAACCTAAGTTTTTAAGGTAACTTGGGTAGTATAGTACTACATTTCTGGTTCTATTCTATCACCCTATAGGTACGTAATGTTGGCACACTTCCGTTATTATTTTATATTTCATGTCAAACTTAGACAAATCGCTGTCCGCACATCGCAAAGTGACTACTTTAATCAGCCATATTTCCAAAACCTAAGTTTTTAAGGTAACTTGGGTGGTATAATACAACATTTCTGGTCCTATTTTATCACCCTATGTGTACGTCATGTATCTACAATTCCGTATTTATTTTTATATTTCATGTCATACTTTGACGAATCGCTGTCCGCACATCGCATAGCGACTAATTTAATGACCCATATTTCCAAAACCTAAGTTTTTAAGGTAACTTGGGTGGTATAATACTAAATTTCGGGTCCTATTTTATCACCCTATGTGTACGTCATGTATCCACAATTCCGATTTTATTTTTATATTTCATGTCATACTTTGACGAATCGCTGTCCGCACATCGCATAGCGACTAATTTAATGACCCATATTTCCAAAACCTAAGTTTTTAAGGTAACTTGGGTGGTATAATACAACATTTCTGGTCCTATTTTATCACCCTATGTGTACGTCATGTATCTACAATTCCGTATTTATTTTTATATTTCATGTCATACTTTGACAAATCGTTGTCCGCACATCGCATAGCGACTAATTTAATCACCCATATTTCCAAAACCTAAGTTTTTAAGGTAACTTGGGTAGTATAGTACTACATTTCTGGTTCTATTCTATCACCCTATAGGTACGTAATGTTGGCACACTTCCGTTATTATTTTATATTTCATGTCATACTTAGACAAATCGTTGTCCGCACATCGCATAGCGACTAATTTAATCACCCATATTTCCAAAACCTAAGGCTTTAAGGTAACTTGGGTGGTATAATACTACATTTTTGGTCCTATTTTATCACCCTATGTGTACGTCATGTATCCACAATTCCGTATTCATTTTTATATTTCATGTCATACTTTGACAAATCGCTGTCCGCACATCGCATAGCGACTAATTTAATGACCCATATTTCCAAAACCTAAGTTTTTAAGGTAACTTGGGTAGTATAATACTAAATTTCGGGTCCTATTTTATCACCCTATGTGTACGTCATGTATCCACAATTCCGTATTAATTTTTATATTTCATGTCATACTTTGACAAATTGCTGTCCGCACATCGCATAGCGACTAATTTAATCACCCATATTTCCAAAACCTAAGTTTTTAAGGCAACTTGGGTGGTATAATACAAAATTTCTGGTCCTATTCTATCACCCTATGTGTACGAGTAGGGTTCGCAGTGGTATAGGGGACCAATCAGAATGCAGGATTTTCCCCCCACCCCTCTCCCCAGGAAGAAATGGAGGCTTCTGATTGGTCGAGAGGGATTGAGGCCCCGCCCCTCCCCCTTGACCTGTAAGAAATGGAGGTTTCTGATTGGTCGAGAGGGATTGAGGCCCCGCCCCCTAGCCTGTAAAAAAAGTGGTGGCCATTATGGAAAAAGTGCGGTATGTTTCCCGCGCAAGCAGGGCATCCAACTATACAGAGTATAAAACTTTATAGTTATATAACTATTACTATATAAAGTGTATGTATATATATATAATGTAGGATATAATAAATGTAGAGGTAGCTGTGGCTAATAGTAAGATTAAGGGTTAAGAAAAAAAATATATAATTGTAAAAAGTAAAGAAGAGGTGAACAATGAAAAACTAATATAGTGAAATAATTATTATATTATATATATTTAAATACATATCTGTAATATTTTTCTTCTTCTTTTTCTCTCTTTCTTCTTTTCTTCCTCTCCTCCTCCTTCCTTCCTAGTTCAGCCATAATGCTAGTCCAGCGCCCTCTGTAACAGTAAAAATAATATTAAGTAACTAATGATAGTTGTTATATGTATATATACATATAAATGGCTAAAAATAATAAGACAGGTGTACTCTATGCTGGTTGTAACCTGAAAAAAAGAAGCCTCATTATTGGTTAAAATATCATGGCCTGTGATTGGTTATAAATAGGTGGTCTTTGTTCTGATTGGTTGAGAGATGTGAGGAGTATAATTATTTTCCCTCTCTTCATTCTCTTACTTGCTCCTGTGCTGGTAAGACATCCCTGTGTTACTTTGCTTCATGATATTGCATAATTTAACTGTAATTTTGATATTTTAGCTTGAGTTGTGTATTGTTTTATCTTGTTTTGTGATTATTAAATATTATTTTGTAAGAAATGGCTGTTGTTAACTCTGATGAGGAACAAAATAATACTGTAGATAAAGTTGAGCGTGTTCAATTGTTTGTAAAAGAAGAATCATATGTTAAGAAATTTAGATTGTATGGGACAAAGGCTATTTTTAAATTTACTAATCCTCCTCCTGAAATTAGTGAAATTGATTGGTTAAAACAAGGGTTTGCTGATATTGTAAATAAAATGAAAGAACAAGCTGATGTTAATGATCAGCTTGGTTTTACATTACATAGTCTTAACCTAAAATCCAGGGAACCTGGTTTTGTGACTTTTCGCCCTGTAAGTGAAATTAATGAGGACATATTGTGGCAGATATTTGGAGGGATTGTACAGAGTAATTCGGAATCTATAAAGTCTACTGATACTTTTAAAGTGGAATGTACCCGTGTAAACCTTCCAGTAGGCAGCGGAAAAATTAGAATGAGGCCAGGTCTTTACAATTCATTTGTGGAAGAATGTAATGCGAGGAGAGGGATTGTAGTAATTAATAACAAAGATAACTTGTGCCTTCCCCGTGCTCTAGCTGTGGCTATAGCTAAAGTCACTAATGATCCTCAGTATAATGCAATCAGAAAAGATGATGGGAAAAGACAGACAGTCAGGGCCCAGATGTTGATTCAAAGAGCGAGAGTAGAGATCCCGGAGAATGGTGCGGGCATCCCTGAACTAGAAAAATTCCAGGCTTTGTTGAAAGATTTTAAAATTACTGTATATAGTTATGATAGTAAAGGTAGAGAAGTATATTTTGCTGGTGGAAATGATAATGCAAAATTTAAAATTAATCTGCTCTTTCATAATGGTCACTATAATGTAATTAATAGTCTGACTGCTGCGTTTGTATGTAATTATTTTTGTGAAGCATGTCATGTTCCCTATGACCATAAGGGTGCGCATAGGTGTTCTAACATATGTCCCCAGTGTCAAACTATCTCGCCCCCTTGTAAGGAAGAGCATGGGGGAATAATATGCCCAAAATGTAATTTGACTTTAAGAAATCAGCATTGCTTTATTGCCCATCAGGCTGATAGGTGTAAAGTTGTAAAAAAGTGCCTTGATTGTGGGAAACTAATTTGGCATAAAGAAAGGTCAGTACCCCACAAGTGTGGAGAAGTTTTTTGTAAGCCTTGTGGAATGTATGTTGATCCTAATCACCAGTGTTATATGAAATGTAATATAGGCAAGCCTAAAACTAAAGATTATCTTTTTATTTTCTTTGACTTGGAAACAAGGCAGGATGAGACATGGTCTCAGACCCTGAAAAACAAATACATAAAGTAAACTTGTGTGTTTCCCAACAGTTTTGTTATCAGTGTATTGATGGAAAATATTGTATGGCTTGTAAGACTCGTACAAGAGTCTTTAACTGTAACCCGGTAGAACAATTTATGGAATATGTAATGACAGTGAGGAAACAGTTTAAGGATGTCTGTGTGATTGCTCATAATGGACAGGGATTTGATTTTCAGTTCTTACTAAAGTATGTACTTGAGGAAACTAAATTTACTCCTGAACTTGTTATGAGGGGTACTAAAATTATTTTAATGGAGATTGATAATGTAAGATTTATTGATTCATTGAGTTATTTCCCCATGTCTCTTTCTGCTCTTCCCAAGGCTTTTGACCTACCTCCTGAGAGGAAGAAGGGGTATTTTCCACACCTTTTTAACACCCTAGCAAACCAAAATTATGTTGGCCCGATGCCTGATAAAAAGTACTACTGTCCTGAAACCATGTTTGAGAAAAATTATAAAGACTTTGAAAAATGGTATGATGAAAGAGTAGTAGAAAACTATGTGTTTGATTTTGAAAAAGAAATTTTGGAGTATTGTATTTCCGATGTGGAAATCTTGGCTCAAGCTTGTATTAAATTTAGACATATATTTCTCCAAGAGTGTAATGTTGATCCTTTTCTTGAGGCAGTGACTATTGCTAGTGCCTGTAACTTGGCTTTCCGCCGAAACCTTTTGAAACCTAATACTATTGGCTTGATCCCTAAAAATGGTTATAGACTAACTGACAATCAATCTGCTATTGCTTTGCAGTGATTAAGTTGGGAAGAGGAAAAGCGAGGGGTCAGAATTGAACATGCGGGCAGAGGGAAGGAAGTTAAAATTAAGGGATTGAAAGTTGATGGGTTTGATGGAAAAAATATTTATGAATTCCATGGATGTTATTGGCACGGGTGCCCAAAATGTTTCCCATATAACAGAGAGGCACCTCTTAATAAAGAGGACCCCTCTGATTCACTTCATTTAAGGTATGAAAGGACTTTAAAAAAAATGGAAAAACTAGGTAATGTTGTACAAATGTGGGAGTGTGAGTTTAGAGCTTTAAAAAAACAAAATAACCTAAAACATTTAGATAGTTTGCCTATTTTAAATACCCTTCCCCTTGACCCAAGACAATCATTTTTTGGAGGTAGGACTGGGAATTCAAAAACTTACTACAAGTGTAAAGACGGGGAATCAATCCAGTATGTAGATGTTTGCTCCCTGTACCCATATGTTTGTAAGTATGGTAAGTATCCTGTAGGTCACCCAACCATTTATGTGGGTGATATGGATTGTAGGCAGAGAGGTATGAAAGTAGATGGTTTACTGAAATGTAAAATCCTGCCCCCTAGGGATCTCTACCACCCGGTACTCCCGGCAAAAATGAATAATAAATTAATGTTTGTTTTGTGTAGGATATGTGGTGAAAGTCAAAACCAGGGTATTTGTGAGCATGAAAATGAGGAGAGGGCTCTAGTGGGTACCTGGACTATGGATGAAATTAGAAAAGCAGTAGAAAAAGGTTATGTTATTCTTGACATGTATGAGTTATGGGAGTATAAGGTAGCTACATATGAGAAAGGAGGATTGTTTACTGAGTTTATTAATACATTTTTAAAAATGAAACAGGAGGCATCAGGGTTTCCAGAGTGGTGTAAAACTGAATTGGACAAGGAAAAATATATATCTGATTACTTTAAACATGAAGGAATAAAATTAGAAAAGGATAAAATTTCTAAGAATGGAGGTTTAAGATCATTGGCTAAATTAATGCTAAATTCATTTTGGGGTAAATTTGGACAAAGGGAAAACCAGACAAAGGCGACCATTGTCAGAGAGTCTAAAACGCTCTTTAAAATGTTTACTACACCTGAAATTCAAGTTAATAGATTACAGTTAGTTAATGATGAAGTTGTTGTTATAAGCTGGGAGTATTTGGAAGATGTAGGCGAGCCTTTGAAAAATGTTAATGTTGTAATTGCGGCCTATACTACAGCACAGGCGAGACTTAAGCTTTATGAGCACCTTGACGCTTTAGGAGGCCACGTTTTATATTACGACACCGACTCGGCACTTTACGTTTATAAGGGAAATTTGTACAGAGTGCCTACAGGTGACTATTTAGGCGAAATGACTGATGAATTGTTAGAGTATGGCCCGGGGTCATATATTACTGAGTTTGTCTCTGGGGGACCTAAAACTTATGCCTATCTTGTCTGGTCAACTAACAAGCAAGCCCTTGTCTCAGTCTGTAAAATTAAAGGTTTAACATTAAATTTGAAAACATCTAAGGTACTAAATTTTAATAAACTTAAAGAAATGGTTTTAAGTGAAGTAAATCGAACATTGGAAATTGAAGAGAAACGAATCAGGAGGACTAAAGACAGAGACATTGTAACTATTAATGAAACAAAAGTGTTTAAAATTACTGGACCCAAGAGGAAAATAGTTGAAGACAATGATACAGTGCCATATGGATACAAAATTCAAAAACTCACCTAATCCCACCATTCAATCCTATCATGTAATATTGCTTGTCTTTTCTTCAACCTTTCTATTTGATACTAAATTTGCATGTATTGGTGGTAAGCATGGTCTTCATTATCACTCACTAAGTAATGATAAAATACACTCATCACTGTAAAGAACATTTTCACAACTGGAGTTGTACACTGTATGAAAACCCTAGTGAGAATAGCTACTGTTCCCCTTATTGGTTCTCCCCACTTAATAATGGGCGGAGCCAAGAGGAGGGAGGGAGCAGGGGCCCCCACCAGGGTTGAGTGTCTAGCTGTTTTGTAACCATATTTGTTAAAGATATTGTATAAATACCCCACTGTGTAAATGTGTGTGTGTGTGTGTGTGTGTGTGTGTGTGTGTGTGTGAGAAGTTAGTAAAGCTGAGTCTTGAAAACGTCTCCTGTGGACAGACACCCACATATAAAATGTATAACATTATCATATGTGGATGGCGGGTTGGCTTAGTTGCCGTAGAAAATGATTTCCCGCGTCTGCCACAGACAAGGACTTGATGTCCGGTGTGAATGGAGGTCACTGGCGCGGTGTAAAAACCCGTAAACCTGAATGATGGTCACTGGCGCGGTTTGAAAAAACCCGTAAACCTGAATGGTAGGGCAAAGTTGATAGTTTGGCTCAGAATAATTTTGAAAAATTCTGGGTCATTCAATCAAACTGCCCGGTGGGGTAACAAAAAAACTTAAAAATACGGAGGAGGTAATTAGATTGTTTGTGGCTGGCCTCCACGGGTCATGGCGGTGGTGGGGCCATGACTTTATAAAAAATAAAAATAAAATTGATATAACAGGTTTTTTCTTCTTATAAAACTTACAATTTAACTATATGTATGTCATTGTTAAAATGGATGCAAAGAGGGCAATAGCTGAGGAGTTACATAGACCTGCAAGGGTACATTATCCTAGGCGTAAGGTAACATTGAAAGGTATTAATGATCTTTATCAAGCAGATTTAGTTGAAATGCAAGATATTAAAGATAAAAATTATAGGTATATTTTAACTATGATTAATTGCTTAACAGAATTTGCATTTGCTATTCCCCTAAAAGATAAGTCAGGACCTACAGTTGCCAAGGCCTTAGAGCCTATTCTTGCAAAATATAAAATGAAACATCTCCAAACTGATCAAGGTACTGAATGGTTTAATAAACATGTAAGGTTTTTAATGAATAAATATAAAATTAATCATTACCATACATTTTCTGAGGTTAAAGCGAGTATAGTAGAAAGATTTAACAGAACACTTAAGACACGTATGTGGAAAGAGTTTACAGCACAAGGTAGTTATAAATGGGTAGATATACTTCCAAGAATAGTAAAGTCTTATAATAATACTAAACATAAAACTATAGGTATGAAACCAAAAGATGTCAGACAAAAACACATTAAAGATATTTTAAAGAAAATCTATAAGGTAAACAAGTTAAAAATTTAAAAAACTAAATTTCAGTTAGGTGACAATGTACGAATCAGTAAGCATAAGAAAGCCTTTAAAAAGGTATACCTTCCTAATTGGACTAATGAAACATTTAAGATTCATGCTATTAAACCAACAAAGCCAGTTACATATATTCTTCAGGACTCAAAGGGAGAGGTTCTTAAAGGGGGGTTTTATGCAGAAGAGATTAGCAAGTCTACAACAGGTAACATCTATCTGGTTGAGAAAGTGTTAAAGAGAAAATGTTCTAAATTACTTGTGAGGTGGAAAGGATTTGATAGTAGCCATGATACTTGGATTGACAAAAAGGACTTGGCGTAATACCAAATTAGGCCTTGTATAACTAATTTAAATAATATCTACAGACATAAGGGGTAGATGACTATCTGGCTTCTTTGACCACCTGGTCTTTGTGACCATTTGGTGTAACGATGCCCCCGCCCGCATATGACCATCTGTTGTAACGATGCCCGCATGTGACCATCTGGTGTGACCATTTGATGTGACACCCACTACTTAAACGGTTTAAATAATAGCCGGATTTAAGGTTTACTGCTTACAATGAGGGTACCCACATAATGATATCCGGCGCAAGCAGCTGTATCCATTTTAATAAAATAACCGTCAAACTCAGTCTTAAGAGAATAATTTAGAGGGTATAAATTAACTTGTAAATTAGGTAATTGTATCATTGACAATGCGGGTTGAGAGGCAGGAAGTTGAATTTCCTGTTAGAAACTTTGATCAGTACATTGGGTCTGGCATGGTTAAAAAGAATAAACATGGGTTTTTATTACCTGACTCTATACTTTGCATTATCTGTGGGCCTAGTTCCTCGGGAAAGACAAATGTTTTATTTAATTTATTATTTGATCCTAATGGATTAAGGTTTGAGAATATTTATGTATTTTCAAAATCGCTATATCAGCCAAAGTATCAATTTTTAAAAAAAGTATTGCCCAAAGAGATTGGATATTTTGCATTTGATGACAACAGTTTAGTTATACACCCTAATGACGCTAAATCTAATTCAATTATGATCTTTGATGACATTTCTTGTGAAAAACATAATTCAATTAAAATTTATTTCACAATGGCAAGGCATAAGAACATTGATACATTTTACCTGGGACAAACATACAGTGCCATACCAAAACAATTAGTTAGAGATAATTGTAATTTTGTTATTTTATTTAAACAAGATGAAATGAATTTAAAACACATATACAATGACCACGTCACAACTGACATGTCTTTTGAAAAATTTAAAGAGTTATGTGGGAAAGCATGGCAGGATAATTTTGGGTTTTTAGTGATTGATAAGACCTCTGATCCATATAAGGGAAGGTATCGAATTGGGATCGATAGTTTTGTGACAGAGGCATAATGGTTAGGATCTATGCATATAATTAATGACCTGAGAGGGTTTAACACCAAACTACATAATGTAAAATCAAACCTATGTTCATATTATTATAATGATAAAAAAAAGTTTTGCAGGAACTACTGCAGTAGAAAACCTCCTCATGGATTCCAATTTAATAAAAGATGCTGGCGGCATAAAAAACCAAAGAGCTCGGCTATGCTACCACCTGTTGTATTATTAATGATATCTGCGAGTGAAAGAACATACAACCGAAGAACATGGAAAGCATTTTTAAATAAATGTGAAGAAAGAGGTGTGCCTTTGGAGCTAGTAATTTACCATGAAGACATGCAAAATGGAACAATAAGAGACCCCCAAAATATGTTATCAAGATTCAGACCTTTCCCTGACTTGTTTGGTAAAGTATTACCGCTACGTAACCTTCATGGCAGTGTAAACTTTACACAAATATGCAATGAAATGTTGGAATATGGCTGTAAAATACCCTATGCTGCAAGGTGTATACTGTTAACTGAGAGAACAATACCAATTAGATCCCCATTAACCGTTTATAAAAAGGCGATAAAATCCAATGGCTGTTATATTGATATCAGTTATAATATTGGGTATTCCAAAGTACCGGATAGTGTACCTAAATGCCGTAGAAATAAACCATATAATGGAGTTAATAACCTCTGCCAAGGGTTATACACTGTAGAATTTCTCAAAGAAGCCCTACCATGTTTGCCAAGACAGTGTGAAAAATTTGGTATTTCATTAAACAATGGAGTATATAGTATAACTAACAGAGGCCTATTTGAGCAGTGGCGATCGTTTACAGGGGCTAACCCAAGTGAATTTTGGCTTTTAAACTCTTATTTGTTACAACATATTAATGAACCTAGACCTATGGAGTTATTGAAGAAATTTATGGAAAAAACCATTGAAAATGACAAGTATACAGTAGCAGAAATACCACAGTGGAGAGATGGCTGGAAAAGAACTTTTGTATTTAAAAGCTATACAAAACATTATGTAATCCCAAAGTTTGATAGTAAAGAAGAAAGTTATTATAAAGGATTAAACTTTAGGGCAGGTATTTCATTGTTAGATATAATAGACTATGTTAAAAAATATAAAAAGCATGCTCTGTTCTTTAGACAAGTGGAAATGCCTTAAATTTACAAGTATAATAATGAAATATACCATTTACAACTATGAAGCGAAACAGTAAACAACTCAAATATCAGCTCATTCAGCTGAGAAATGCTATAAAACGCAAGTATCAGATCTTTAAAGATGGAACAGAAGAAAGTGATATATTGTTAGAAAAACAGTATAAACCTTTACTTAAGGAACTTAGGAAAAATAATTCACAAGATGCTATAAATATTAAGACTGAACAAAAGAGTATTAAAGAGGAAAAAGAAGAGCCAATGGAGTATGATGACTTTGAAGAAGAAGAATCACTTGAATCAACACCAAAAGTAAGAGGAGACGAGGAGGAGGAATTTGTTCCATTAAGATCCTCAACTCCCAACCTCCAGAGGGATCTGTCAAATTTGGTATCTAATGAAGAAAACTTAGTCTCAACCACCCAGTATATAGATGAATATTTTAAAAACCCAGTAACAAAGGAATATATGACTATGTTTATTAGAGATGCTGGAAAAAAAGGAATGATTGACAATGTTTTTGGGCCACGCTATGAAAATGACAAACTAATGATTGGTGATAAAACCTTGGACTTTGATATTGATGGAAATATAATTATTGGTGGTACCAGGTATGGAAGTTCCCCAGGGTTGTATGAACTTATTTTTAAAAGAGTCCCTGACAGTACAACATATAACTCTGATGATTTAAATACTTATAAAAGTATTATGATTAATACCAATGCTCATAGGGAAGGGTATAAATTTGATGGTAGAATTAAAGCGAGTAAATCTACCAAATATAATACAATTATTAAGGTTTTGTTTACATCTAGCAGCGGAAAAGGAATGCAATGGAAAAAAATAAATTCTCATAACATTATACATTGGGATGACCCTAATGAGTTGGTGCAAAGATTGCAACACATTGCTATGTCTACTGAGAGTGGTAATAGAGTACATACAAATGAAATATTAAGTATAATAGAGGAATTGAAAGAGGCTAAATATATAAAGGGGACAGGCAATAGTAGGTTTAAAGCATTACTACAATGACTATTGACAAGTTTGGACGTAGCTTAAAAGCCCATGCAAAGAGCGGTGCTTTAAAAGGGCCTAAGGGTGAAGGTTTCAATTTAACACCCGATGGTAACTATGATATGCAAACTAAAAGACTTTGTAACTTGGCTATACCTTTGGAACCACCTGATGCAGCGACAAAGAGCTATGTGGACGAAAACAGTATACCTTATACAAAATATAAATACAATATGAGAAAGAAGAGAGTTTCCAATATTGGAGACCCAGTTGACCCTATGGATGCTGTAAACTTGGAAACTCTAAGAAAAAAAACCTCTTCTGTATTACAACTTGAAGGAGAGGTATTTAATGCGAAAAAAAGGAAGATATCAAATGTTGAGCTAGGCATTGAACCAAATGATGTAACAATACTAAAACAGGTACCGGTTATAGAAAGTAATGGTATTAATTGTAGAGGTTTAACATTAAATAATATTGGATATGGAATTGTAGGAACAGATGCTGTAAGATTAGACCAATGGAATTTGAAAAGCTTATTACTGCGTGGAGACATATATGAGTGTAACCAAAAGCAACTAAAAAACTGTAAAGACCCAACAGATTTTCAAGATGTAGTAAATATGAATTATTTAGTCAGACTTTTAAGTGAAATAATGTTTGATATATATAGTGAGATAAAAATTATCAACATAGGAAAAGATGAATGGGTTAAAACAAATGTAATAAATAAATACTTTCTTGATAATACTAAAAGGCAGTTTCGTTTTGAGGGCACCCCTTCTAAAGATAAACCCCCATCACTACCACCCCAAAATAGTGGAAAACTACCACTTGATTTACATCTCCCAGTAGAGGAAGGTGATGATACAGATTATTATAGAGATAGAAGAATTTAACCTTATAAACAAGGGATTGTGTATATAGCCTTTCATATGTTCACTGGCTGTAAAAGATGTTGGTTGTACTTTTAGTACTCATACCGGTTGCCCTATGGAATAAGTCTATAGAATACCTAGCACACTATGGATATATGAATAATTTATCATTAACACAAGATATTACCCCAGCAGTAATACAGCTACAAGAGACATTTGGCCTTGTGCCTACAGGGATTTTAGATAATGCAACTCTTGAATTTATGGCTCTACCTAGATGTGGAAATAAAGATGACATAAGACCCTTTACAGCCCTACCGGGTAGACATTGGAATATGTCAGTTATTACATGGTACCAATATGGAAGACCTCAACATAATGATATTATTGAAAAGGCATTTGGTTTGTGGCAAAATATACAAATGTCACATTTAAAAGAGACTATAAAAACCCCACAATTATTATTTCATTTTCAGACGATAAAAAACACATGTTTTACTCTAGGAATGATATATGTCCTAATGATTTTGATGGACCAGGAGGGGTTTTTTTTTTTTTTTTGGGGTAGGAGGTGGAATGCGTTTACGCACACTGAGGGGCTCGTTGTCCCCTCAGTAGTGTCGGACTCCCACGAGCTCGATGTCCCGTGAACTACCGACTAAACCACCTCCCTCGGCACCGAGGACACTAGCCTGGAACTGTTTCACACATTACTTCGGGCTAGGCCTTTGATATTACGCCGCTAGGGCAACCTCCGTAGGGAAATGCTGAGGATTAAGGCCGATCGAGGTCGACCTTTTTCGCCCGAAGAATGGCCTGGACGTAGTGCTGGACACAGTTCCAGTTGCCCTCTCCCTGGAGCATAGCTCCGACGATGTTGTTTGGGCTGACGATCACGCCGATCTCAGATAAAAGCGAGGCTCGGCGGACGTGCCAACGGTCGCACTGAAAGAAGGTGTGCTCGGACGTGTCTGGGATGCCGGGGCAATACAGACAGTCCGGGCTAGCGACTTTGCCCATCCGATGCAGATAGGCTCGGAAGTACCCGTGCCCAGAGAGAAACTGGGTCACGTAGTAGTCAACCTCGCCGTGCTGCCGTTCCACCCATGGTCGGACGGAAGGTATGAGCTGGAAGGTCCAACGTCCCCTCGGCTCGGCTTCCCAGTCACGCTGCCAGGAGTCGAAGCTGCGATCGCGCTCTTCCCTGGCAGCTGCTTCCCGGCCCACTTCAGGCCTCCTCCGGTAAATCGCCTGCCTCTCCCTCGCGAGGAAGAGGACGGGGATGACTCCGGCGATCACCATCACAGCAGGCTCGGAGACTGTGCGGTAGGCCGAAGCGACCCGCAGAGCTCCTCGACGCTGGACTCGGGCAAGCCGGTCTCGGAAGACTCGCTTCTCGAGTGCGTGAGCCCATACCTCTGCCCCGTACAGCAAGACTGACTGGACGGCAGTCATGAGCAGACGGCGCTTGCAGGAACGAGGACCGCCGACATTGGGCATAAGCCTACCAAGGGCAGCGACACCCTTAGCGGCTTTGTCGGCGGCGCGCTGGATCTGCTCGCCGAAAGACAGTCTGCTGTCGACCATGACTCCCAGGTACTTTGCAGCAGGCTTAGTCTCGAGTGTGAGGTCACCTATCTGCACCGGGAACACGGTGTTTATCCTCTTTTTGGTGAGGACGACGATCTCCGTCTTACTGACAGCCAGGGACAAGCCGTGGTCTCGCATCCACCCGTTGACCTTGGCCATTACTACGCTGAGCCTCAGTTTTGCCTGCTCGACGTTCCTCGCAGCGATCAAGGCAGCGACGTCGTCAGCATAGCCAACGAGGCGGGTCTCATCGGGCATGTCTAGCCTCAGCAAGCTGTCGTAAGACACGTTCCAGAGATCTGGTCCGAGGATGGACCCCTGCGCAGCCCCGGAAGTGATGGGAATGCGCCGCTGACCTTCGGTCGTGTCGAACAACAGAACGCGGTCTGACAAGTAAGCCTCGATCATACGCAGGAGGTAGGAGGGAACTTGGAACGTATGCTCAAGCGCCCACAGCATATCGCTCCACCTGGCGGAGTTGAAAGCGTTCTTCACGTCGAGCGTGACGAGAAGGACCACGCGGCGCGACCAGTGGTTGTGGTCCTCCGCCCTCCGCACTGCCTCAACTACCTCCTGGATAGCGTCGATGGTAGAGCGACCGGATCTGAAACCGTACTGCTGCGGGGACAAGTTCCCCGCAGAGACGATGGCCTCGGTCAGCCTGACGCGCAAAAGCTTTTCCAGCACTTTCCCGGCCGTGTCGAGCATACACAGGGGTCGGAAAGAAGAAGGGGTCCCCGGTGTACTCTTCGCCTTGGGGATAAGAACAAGGCGGGCTACCTTCCACGAAGAAAAGAAAACGCCTTCCGCCAGACACGCGTTGAACATATCGAGCAGAAGTCTTGGATTAACCTCCGCAGCGAGCTTGAGCACCTCCGCCGGAATGCCATCGGGACCGGGCGCTCTTCTGGGTCGTAGGGATCGGACGGCGGCGGTGAGTTCCTCTTCCCGGAAGACTGGGAAGGCGCCTACCTCTCCGAATTCCCTGACTGGCCGAACTGGGTGGCTGGGAAACAGTGTATCGACGACGGCGGCCATGGCTTGTGGTTCCATGACCGCAGGTGGTGAGCGAGCCCCTAGCTTCTGGGTTACTACTTTGTAGCCCATCCCCCAGGGGTCGTTGTCGATATCCTGACACAGCTGCTTCCAGCACCTGACTTTACTCCGGTTGATGGCACCGCGGAGCTCTCGGCGGGCCGCTCTGTGCTCAGCCGATCTGGCATTTGCATCAGGGCGGTTCCTGGCTCGCTGCGCAGCTCGTCGGAGACCAAGGCATCTCCTCCGGAGTTCCGCGATTTCAGGCGTCCACCAGTAAACCGGCTTCTTCCTGTGGTGGCGGGAAACTCCGGGCATCGACTGCTCACACGCGGTCGCGATGAGTCGCATCGTCGATGCTGCCAGATCTTCGGCACTTGCGAAATTCACAATGCTCTGGTCTTTAATTACTTCTTTAAATGTGTCTTTGCTCAGACGGCTGATGTTCCAGCGTCGAGCCAGAGGAGCAGGTTCAGCGCGCAAGCGTGCGCCCTCGGGAAGGACCTTAAAAAGGATCGCCTGATGGTCGCTGGAGGAGTAGTCCTCGCAGACACGCCAGTCGGAGATCCGCTGGAAAATCCCTTCAGAGGCAAGGGATATGTCAGGGATCGTCTCTCTGCACCCCGGACGGCGAAAGGTGGAAATGCCGCCCGTGTTGAGGATACAGAGGCCCGACCTGGCAGCGGACTCGAGGACGTAACGTCCTCGAGTGTCGGTCCGCGGGGAACCCCATTCCACGGCTTTGGCGTTAAAATCGCCACCGACTATGACCCCGCCAGAGGTGTTCATGATCTTATCCTCGATGGAATCGACCATGTGGCGGTAGTCTGCGATCGGTTGGTTAGGCGTGAGGTAACAGGAGAAGACGGTGAAATCCCTGCTCCTCACACAAACGAAGCCGTTGCCCGATCCGGAATCGAGAACAGGCACCTTCCCGAGGTCCAAGATCCATATCGCCGCAGTGCCGGAGGGATCCGAGAACCACTGCGCGGAGCGTCGGTTCTGGTACTGCTCACTAAGAAGCAGTAGGTCAGCGCCCTGCTCCGTGGCGAATTGGAACAGCAAGTCGTTTGCTGTCCTGCTCCTCTGCATGTTAAGTTGCAGAACACTGATCATTTCTTTTGTGTTTGGCGAAGCTCCTGGATGGCCCGCCTTTACTGCCCGCAACGACCAGACCCAGCGGAATGCTTGACCTGGTCGCCCTTCAAGCCGGCTTCTGTACACAGGACACATGACAACGCTGCATTGCATGCGCTGGCCCTGTGATCCCGGCCGCCGCACTTGAAGCAGAGCTTGCTTCTATCGGGTCCAGGGCAGCGATTAGCAACGTGACCGAACCCCAGACATTTAAAACATCTGGAGGCCACGAGCTTCTCGCGCACCCGACAGCTCACGTACCAGACTTTCAGGTGGCCCTTCTCCAGGAGCTTCGCAGCTGCCCTGGCTCCCAGCGTGAGGATCGCCACCTTCTGACCCCGAGCGTTCGCCTTTGAGAGGAAGGTTTTCACCTCGACGTTGTCGCCGATGGCGGATTTGACGGCAGCAGTCACCTCCGCCTCGGTCGTCAGCTCGTCAAGGTCCCTCACCTCCAGCGTCGACTTGGGTTTGAGAACGCGGACGGTCGCGTTCGCCCCCAAGATGGTCTGCAAGTCCTCGCTGAAGGCGGCTTTACTTTTGGAGGCGTCACCGAGCTTGACCAAAAGATCGCCGGCTCGGGTCTTCCTCATGCCCTTGATGACGGCGCCCTTCTCATCGGGCTTCGCTTTACTGCGAATTTCGCCCAGCACGTCGGCGTAGGATTTCCCCTCCGACGGCTTGATGAGAAGAGCGTCCGGCCGCTGCTTGCGGGACTACTTCCTCGGCGCCTTCTTCTTGTCCTGGGTGCCAGGCTGGCTTCTAGGATTTGGAAGAGGGTCTTTCTTCTTACCCTTCCTCTTAACGACCTCGGTCCATGCTTCGGAGTCCGACTTCTCCACTGGACCGTCTCTCTTCGGCTTTTTCTCTGCCTCCGGTTGGGCGGGGCTAGAAGCGGCTCGCTTTCCACCGGCCGGCTGAGCCTTGACCCGCAGCGATGGAGTCGTCTGGGTCGACGCGGCCACCGTCTCACAAGACTGCCACGACCTCCTCAGCTGGACAATGTGCTGTAGACTGGCCTCCAATTGGACAATGCCATCCTGCACGTCCTTGCTAATGTTCTTCTGCCGGGCGGTAGCAGCCTTCATTACAGCCAGGGTGTCGAAGCACTTTTTAAGGTGCTCCTCCACCAGGAGGGGTTTTGGGTCATGCTTATCTCCCAACAATTATTTATAACCAAACTGATATTCATGTAGACTCTGAAGAAACATGGGACTTTACAATGAATTTACCCCATGGTGACAACATATCTTTCTTTTATACTATAGTACATGAAATTGGTCATGCCTTGGGCTTAGAGCATTCTAGTGTTGAAAAATCAGTTATGTATCCAACATCAAGAACACCAAGTGGTATTGCTAATTTTAATGAATAAAGCGACTATAGTATTATATCACTCAGGTTATCGTCAAAACTTAGGTTTTGGAAATATGGGCGATTAAAATTGTCGCTTTGGATGTGTGGACAGCGATCCGCCTAAGTTTGACATGAAATATAAAATAAATACGGAAGTGTGCCAACAAGACGTTCACATAGGATGAAAGAATAGGACCAGAACTTTAGTACTATACCACCCAAGTTACCTTAAAAACTTAGGGTTTTTGAAATATGGGTGATTAAATTAGTCGCTATGCGAAGTGAGGACAACGATTTGTCTAAGTATGACATGATATATAAAGATAAATACGGAAGTGTGCCAACATTAAGTACACATAGGGTGATAGAATAGGACCAGAACTTCTGTATTATACCACCCCAGTTACCGTAAAAACTTAAGTTTTGGAAATATGGCTGATTAAAGTAGTCGAATTGAGATGTGCGGACAGCGATTTGTCTAAGTTTGACATGAAATATAAAAAATACGGAGGTGCTCCAACGTGACGTACACATAGGATGATAGAATAGGACCACAACTTTAGTACTATACCACCCAAGTTACATTGAAAACTTAGGTTTTGGAAATATGGGTGATTAAATTAGTCGCTATACGATGTGCGGACAACGATTTGACTAAGTTTGACATGAAATTTAAAAATAAATACGGAATAGTGGATACATGACGTACACATAGGGTGATAGAATAGGACCAGAAATGTAGTATTATACCACACAGGATACCGTCAAAACTTAGGTTTTAGAAATACGGGTGATTAAAATAGTCGCTTTGGATGTGTGGACAGCGATCCACCTAAGTTTGCCATGAAATATAAAATAAATACGGAAGTGTGCTAACATGAATTATGCATAGGGTGATAGAATAGGTCCAGAACTTTAGTACTATACCAACCAAGTTACCTTAAAAACTTAGGTTTTGGAAATATGGGTGATTAAATTAGTCGCTATGCGATTTGCGGACAACGATTTGTCAAAGTATGACATGAAATATAAAAATAATTACGGAATTGTGGATACCTGACGTTCACATAGGGTGATAAAATAGGACCAGAACTTCTGTATTATACCACATAAGTTACCGTAAAAACTTAGGTTTTGGAAATATGGCTGATTAAATTAGTTGCTTTGCGATGTTCGGACAGCGATTTGTCTAAGTTTGACATGAAATATAAAATAAATACAGAAGTGTGCCAACATGACGTACGCATAGGGTGATAGAATAGGACCAGAACTTCTTTAATATTCCTCCCAAGTTACCGTAAAGACTTAGGTTTTGGAAATATGGGTGATTAAAGTAGTCGAATTGAGATATGTGGACAGCGATTTGTCTAGGTTTGACATAAAATATAAAAAAAATACGGAGGTGATCCAACATGACCTACAAATATGATGATAGAATAGGACCAGAACTTTAGTACTATACCACCCAAGTTACCTTAAAAACTTAGGTTTTGGAAATATGGGTGATTAAAATAGTCGCTATACGATGTGCGGACAACGATTTGACTAAGTTTGACATGAAATTTAAAAATAAATACGGAATTGTGGATACATGACGTACACATAAGGTGATAGAATAGGACCAGAACTATAGTATTATACCACTCAGGTTACCGTTAAAACTTAGGTTTTGGAAATACGGGTGATTAAAATAGTCGCTTCGGATGTGTGGACAGCGATCCGCCTAAGTTTGACATGAAATATAAAATACATACGGAAGTGTGCCAACAAGACGTTCACATAGGGTGATAAAATAGGACCAGAACTTCTGTAATATACCACCCAAGTTACTGTAAAAACTTAGGTTTTGGAAATATGGCTGATTAAAGTAGTCGTTTTGCGATGTGCGGACAGCGATTTTTCTAATTTTGACATGAAATATAAAATAAATACGGAAGTGATCTAACATGACGTACGCATAGGGTGATAGAATAGGACCACAACTATAGTATTATACCACTCAGGTTACCGTCATAACTTAGGTTTTGGAAATACAGGTGATTACAATAGTTGCTTTGGATGTGCGGACAACGATTTGTCAAAGTATGACATGAAATATAAAAATAATTACGGAATTGTGGATACCTGACGTTCACATAGCGTGATAAAATAGGACCAGAACTTCTGTATTATACCACATAAGTTACCGTAAAAACTTAGGTTTTTGAAATATGGGTGATTAAATTAGTCGCTATGCGAAGTGAGGACAACGATTTGTCTGAGTATGACATGATATATATAAATAAATACGGAAGTATTTATTTATATATATCATGTCATAACTTTATTTATATATACATGATATATATAAATAAAGTTCTGGACCTATTCTATCATCCTATGTGTACGTCATGTTGGCACACCTCCGTATTTTTTTTTATATTTCGTGACAAACTTCGACAAATCTCTGTCCGCACATCGCATAGCGACTAATTTAATCAGCCATATTTCCAAAACCTAAGTTTTTACGGTAACTTGGGTGGTATAATACAGAAGTTCTGGTCCTATTCTATCACCCTATATGTACGTAATGTTGGCACACTTCCGTATTTATTATTATATTTCATGTCATACTTAGACAAATCGCTGTCCGCACATCTCAATGCGACTACTTTAATCAGCCATATTTCCAAAACCTAAGTTTTTACGGTAACTTGGGTGGTATAGTACTAAAGTTCTGGACCTATTCTATCATTCTATGTGTACGTCATGCTGGCACACCTCCGTATTTTTTTTATATTTCGTGTCAAACTTCGACAAATCTCTGTCCGCACATCGCATAGCGACTAATTTAATCAGTCATATTTCCAAAACCTAAGTTTTTACGGTAACTTGGGTGGTATAATACAGAAGTTTTGGACCTATTCTATCACCCTATGTGTACGTCATGTATCCACAATTCCGTATTTATTTTTATATTTCATGTCAAACTTAGACAAATCGTTGTCCGCACATCGCATAGCGACTAATTTAATCAGCCATATTTCCAAAACCTAAGTTTTTAAGGTAACTTGGGTGGTATAATACTAAATTTCAGGACTTATTCTATCATCCTATGTGTACGTCATGTTGGCACACTTCCGTATTTATTTTATTTTTCATGTCATACTTAGACAAATCGCTGTCCGCACATCTCAATGCGACTACTTTAATCAGCCATATTTCCAAAACCTAAGTTTTTACGGTAACTTGGGTGGTATAATACAGAAGTTCTGGTCCTATCCTATCACCCTACGTGTACGTCATGTATCCACAATTCCGTATTTATTTTTATATTTCGTGTCAAACTTCGACAAATCTCTGTCCGCACATCTCAATGCGACTAATTTAATCACCCATATTTCCAAAACCTAAGTTTTTAAGTTAACTTGGGTGGTATAATACTAAATTTCAGGACCTATTCTATCACCCTACGTGTACGTAATGTTGGCACACTTCCGTATTTATTTTATTTTTCATGTCATACTTTGACAAATCGCTGTCCGCATATCTCAATGCGACTACTTTAATCAGCCATATTTCCAAAACCTAAGTTTTTCGGATAACCTGAGTGGTATAATACTATAAATCTGGTCCTATTCTATCACCCTATGTGTACGTCATGTATCCAAAATTCCGTATTTATTTTTATATTTCATTTCAAACTTAGACAAATCGTTGTCCGCACATCGCATAGCGACTACTTTAATCAGCCATATTTCCAAAACCTAAGTTTTTACGGTAACTTGGGTGGTATAATACAGAACTTCTGTATTATACCACCCAAGTTACCGTAAAAACGTAGGTTTTGGAAATATGGCTGATTAAAGTAGTCGCATTGAGATGTGCGGACAGCGATTTGTCTAAGTTTGACATGAAATATTTATTTATTTATTTATTTATTTCATTTAAATACAATATTCGGTTACACAGCAGTTATAAATATTAATCTCTCTAGCTTAAAAGCTAATTGAGAGATCAGCTAATCACATAAGTTATAACAAGCGCTTCGATAAATTATATATATATATAACAAATTAACTTATGAAAACTAATATAACAATCAAAACATATGCAAAGAGGGAAATTTGTTTCGCAAAGTGACTATTTACATCACTGCGAGGAAGAATAACTCAAACATCAACTGGAAACGACAATTCTTAACCTGATAGAAAAAGTGAAAGCTGCTTGGCCCGGTACCACTGCACATTTGCAGACCCAGATCTGATTTTAATGATTACTTTATCCCCAATAAAGCAAATTCCTTTGATTTCCAGTACTAAGTCCATTACCTTTAATGATAACATCTTTCCGTTATGTGGGGGATTTGTGTTTATTTAGAATCTGACAGCCTAATATTGTGTATGCCTATTTGTCTAGCCTAAGTCAGTGTTTCACTTTGTGTCTAACATAGGCCTATTATTAGTGTTATTTCTGATGTCTATTAATTTATGTGTTAATTTATGTGTAAGTGTTCAGTGTGTTCAACTAATCTGTGAAGTATTGGATTACTGATTACTATGTATGGAAGGTAAGTGAAAGCTAGACGGCTTGTATTCTATCCTAGCTATTCAATTTCAACCTAACTTGTTTTATTGACCCTTAGTGTTTACTTACATTGTATTATGTGTGAGCACTCAATGTTCGTTTGTCGTATTACTGATGAAATGGTTTTTTAAGTGTGTTTTCAATTGGGCTTTGTTTTGCAGTGTTTTTAAATCTTTAGGTAATGAATTTAGTAGCCTTGGTAATCTATACTCCAAAGTCATTTTTCCGTATTTGTTGTCGATTCTTTGTACTAAAAACTGTCGGTTCCTTAAACTATAACTAACATTGTGTTGTAACCTATAGTTTTCATCAAAATAATGTCTGCTAAGATCTGTGTACATTGCTAGATTGTCAAAACTCATTATACCTAAAAGTTCTAGCGACATTTCATTAAACAGTATCTTCAAAATTCTATTTATAACGGACTTCACAGGTCTTAAAACATATTCTGGTGCCATATAGTATAAGGAAATTCCATAGTAAAACAAGCTTTGTACCAAAGTAAAGTAAATTAGCCTCTTTGTGGCTATTGAAAAATAGTAACTAATTCTCCTAGCTTTGAATAAAACTATTCTTAGATTTCTTGAAACATAATCAGCATGAGTAATGAACCTCATATCAAAATCCAGAAACAATCCCAGATGTTTTATGTTATTTACAAATTCTAACCTTTGGCAAATACAGTTACTGGAGGATGTTAAGCAATCATAACTATGACAAACTAATTTGCTCATTCTCATTTGTTCTTCATTTATCTTAACTCTAGGGTTCCTAAAAATTATTGTTTTTGTTTTTCTAGAGTTTACCATTATATTATTATTAAAAAAATATTTTACAACAAGGTTCATGTCCCTTTGCATTAATTCAATGGCTGTATGAACATCTTTATGAATAAGATACAAAATATTGTCGTCTGCATATTGCAATACATGGCTGTTGAGTTGTAAATAGGCAAAATCATTTATATAGACATTAAAAAGAGTGGGAGATACAATACTTCCTTGAATTAAACCGCAAGTTTGGTTAACTCCATTACTGGTTATATGGCCTATAGAGGTACACAACGTTCTATCTTTAAAATAATCAACAAAAAAATGTACAGTTTTCCCACTATTCCAATTCGTTTAAGCTTAGATAACATATTTTTGTAACATACTAAATCAAAAGCTTTAGTTAAGTCTGTTGCTACTGCTACTACAAACTTGTTATCATTCAGAGCTGCATTAATATTGTTGTTTAATACTTCAAGAAGGTCTATTGTTGACCTATTAGCATTGAATCCGTACTGTTTATTACTAATAATACTATTCACCCTTAAATATCCGTTAACTTGAGAATTAACATAGTGTTCAATAATTTTCATTATAACAGAAACTGAGCCTATAGGCCTATAGCAGTTAAAATCCTGTTTACAGCCAGACTTATATATAGGCCTTACATAGGTTACCTTTAACTTTTTTGGAATACAGCCTGTATCAAAAATCCTTTTTATTAGATGAATTAATAATAGCTTAAAATAACTTATATTATGCACTATATCTCTTGGTCTGATATTGTCAGGCCAAGGAGATGAACCTATATTGATTTTCTTTATAGCTAGGTACAATAGCTGTTCATTGATCGGCTTTAAATACATGTTGACCTTATTTTGTACATCGTAATTTCCTTCTCTATAACAATGGTTTAGATCAAAAGCTTTCCCGGAAAACTGATTGTTTATTTGTTCAATTGTACTTTTAAAATTTGAATTAAACTTTGCTGCAATGTCTATTAAAATGTCTATAATGTCTATAAAAATAAATACGGAACTGTGTATACATGACGTACACATAGGGTGATAGAATAGGACCAGAACTTCTGTATTATACCACCCAAGTTACCGTAAAAACTTAGGTCTTGGAAATATGGGTGATTAAATTAGTCGCTATGCGATGTGCGGACAACGATTTGTCTAAGTATGACATGCAATATAATAATAAAAACGGAGGTGTGCCAACATTACGTACACGTAGGGTGATAGAATAGGACCAGAACTTCTGTATTATACCACCCAAGTTACCGTAAAAACTTAGGTTTTGGAAATATGGCTGATTAAAGTAGTCGCATTGAGATGTGCGTACAGAGATTTGTCGAAGTTTGACACGAAATATAAAAAAAATACGGAGGTGTGCCAACATGACGTACACATAGGATGATAGAATAGGTCCAGAACTTTAGTACTATACCACCCAAGTTACCTTAAAAACTTAGGTTTTGAAAATAAGGGTGATTAAAATAGTCGCTTTGGATGTGTGGACAGTGATCCACCTAAGTTTGACATAAAATATAAAATAAATACGGCAGTGTGTCAGCATGACGTACACATAGGGTGATAGAATAGGACCAGAACTTCTGTATTATACCACCCAAGTTACCTTAAAAACTTAGGTTTTGGAAATATGGGTGATTAAATTAGTCGCTATGCGATGTGCGGACAACGATTTGTCGAAGTTTGACACGAAATATAAAAAAAATTCGGAGGTGTGCCAACATTACGTACACGTAGGATGAAAGAATAGGACCAGAACTTTAGTACTATACCACCCAAGTTACCTTAAAAACTTAGGTTTTGGAAATATGGGTGATTAAATTAGTCGCTATGCGATGTGCGGACAACGATTTGTCTAAGTATGACATGAAATATAATAATAAATACGGAGGTGAGCCAACATTACGTACACGAAGGGTGATAGAATAGGACCAGAACTTCTGTATTATACCACCCAAGTTACCGTAAAAACTTAGGTTTTGGAAATATGGCTGATTAAAGTAGTCGCATTGAGATGTGCGGACAGAGATTTGTCGAAGTTTGACACGAAATATAAAAAAAATACGGAGGTGTGCCAACATGACGTACACATAGGATGATAGAATAGGTCCAGAACTTTAGTACTATACCACCCAAGTTACCGTAAAAACTTAGGTTTTGGAAATATGGCTGATTAAAGTAGTCCCATTGAGATGTGCGGACAGCGATTTGTCTAAGTTTGACATGAAATATAAAAATAAATACGGAATTGTGGATACATGACGTACACATAGGGTGATAGAATAGGACCAGAACTTCTGTATTATACCACCCAAGTTACCGTAAAAACTTAGGATTTGGAAATATGGGTGATTAAATTAGTCGCTATGCGATGTGCGGACAACGATTTGTCTAAGTATGACATGAAATATAATAATAAATACGGAGGTGTGCCAACATTACGTACACGTAGGGTGATAGAATAGGACCAGAACCTCTGTATTATACCACCCAAGTTACCGTAAAAACTTAGGTTTTGGAAATATGGCTGATTAAAGTAGTCGCATTGAGATGTGCGGACAGCGATTTGTCTAAGTTTGACATGAAATATAAAAATAAATACGGAATTGTGGATACATGACGTACACATTAGGTGATAGAATAGGATTAGAACTATATTATTATACCACTCAGGTTACCGTCAAAACTTAGGTTTTGGAAATACGGGTGATTAAAATAGTCGCTTTGGATGTGTGGACAGCGATCCACCTAAGTTTGACATAAAATATAAAATAAATACGGAAGTGTGTCAGCATGACGTACACGTAGGATGAAAGAATAGGACCAGAACTTTAGTACTATACCACCCAAGTTACCTTAAAAACTTAGGTTTTGGAAATATGGGTGATTAAATTAGTCGCTATGCGATGTGCGGACAACGATTTGTCTAAGTATGACATGAAATATAATAATAAATACGGAGGTGTGCCAACATTACGTACACGTTGGGTGATAGAATAGGACCAGAACTTTTGTATTATACCACCCAAGTTACCGTAAAAACTTAGGTTTTGGAAATATGGCTGATTAAAGTAGTCGCATTGAGATGTGCGGACAACGATTTGTCGAAGTTTGACACGAAATATAAAAAAAATACGGAGGTGTGCCAACATGACGTACACATAGGATGATAGAATAGGTCCAGAACTTTAGTAATATACCACCCAAGTTACCTTAAAAACTTAGGTTTTGGAAATACGGGTGATTAAAATAGTCGCATTGAGATGTGCGGACAGCGATTTGTCAAAGTATAACATGAAATATAAAAGTAAATACGGAACTGTGGATACATGACATCCACATAGGGTGATAAAATAGGACCAGAAATTTAGTATTATACCACCCAAGTTACCTTAAAAACTTAGGTTTTGGAAATATGGGTGATTAAATTAGTCGCTATGCGATGTGCGGACAACGATTTGTCTAAGTATGACATGAAATATAAAAAAAAATACGGAATTGTGGATACATGACGTACACATAGGGTGATAGAATAGGACCAGAACTTCTGTATTATACCACCCAAGTTACCGTAAAAACTTAGGTTTTGGAAATATGGCTGATTAAAGTAGTCACATTGAGATGTGCGGACAGAGATTTGTCGAAGTTTGACACGAAATATAAAAAAATACGGAGGTGTGCCAACATGACGTACACATAGGATGATAGAATAGGTCCAGAACTTTAGTACTATACCACCCAAGTTACCTTAAAAACTTAGGTTTTGGAAATACGGGTGATTAAAATAGTCGCTTTGGATAAGTGGACAGTGATCTACCTAAGTTTTACATAAAATATAAAATAAATACGGCAGTGTGTCAGCATGACGTACACGTAGGGTGATGAAATAGGACCAGAACTTCTGTATTATACCACCCAAGTTACCGTAAAAACTTAGGTTTTGGAAATATGGCTGATTAAAGTAGTCGCATTGAGATGTGCGGACAGCGATTTGTCAAAGTATGACATGAAAAATAAAATAAATACGGAAGTGTGCCAACATTACGTACACGTAGGGTGATAGAATAGGACCAGAACTTCTGTATTATACCACCCAAGTTACCGTAAAAACTTAGGTTTTGGAAATATGGCTGATTAAAGTAGTCGCATTGAGATGTGCGGACAGCGATTTGTCTAAGTTTGACATGAAATATAAAAATAAATACGGAATTGTGGATACATGACGTACACATAGGGTGATAGAATAGGGCCAGAACTTCTGTATTATACCACCCAAGTTACCGTAAAAACTTAGGTTTTGGAAATATGGGTGATTAAATTAGTCGCTATGCGATGTGCGGACAACGATTTGTCTAAGTATGACATGAAATATAATAATAAATACGGAGGTGTGCCAACATTACGTACACGTAGGGTGATAGACTAGGACCAGAACTTCTGTATTATACCACCCAAGTTACCGTAAAAACTTAGGTTTTGGAAATATGGCTGATTAAAGTAGTCGCATTGAGATGTGCGGACAGAGATTTGTCGAAGTTTGACACGAAATATAAAAAAAATACGGAGGTGTGCCAACATGACGTACACATAGGATGATAGAATAGGTCCAGAACTTTAGTACTATACCACCCAAGTTACCTTAAAAACTTAGGTTTTGGAAATACGGGTGATTAAAATAGTCGCTTTGGATGTGTGGACAGTGATCCACCTAAGTTTGACATAAAATATAAAATAAATACGGCAGTGTGTCAGCATGACGTAAACGTAGGGTGATGAAATAGGACCAGAACCTCTGTATTATACCACCCAAGTTACCGTAAAAACTTAGGTTTTGGAAATATGGCTGATTAAATTAGTCGCTATGCGATGTGCGGACAACGATTTGTCTAAGTTTGACATGAAATATAAAAATAAATACGGAATTGTGGATACATGACGTACACATAGGGTGATAGAATAGGACCAGAACGTCTGTATTATACCACCCAAGTTACCGTAAAAACTTAGGTTTTGGAAATATGGCTGATTAAATTAGTCGCATTGAGATGTGCGGACAGCGATTTGTCAAAGTATGACATGAAAAATAAAATAAATACGGAAGTGTGCCAACATGACGTACACATAGGATGATAGAATAGGTCCTGAAATTTAGTATTATACCACCCAAGTTACCTTAAAAACTTAGGTTTTGGAAATATGGGTGATTAAATTAGTCGCTATGCGATGTGCGGACAACGATTTGTCTAAGTTTGACATGAAATATAAAAATAAATACGGAATTGTGGATACATGACGTACACATAGGGTGATAGAATAGGTCCAAAACTTCTGTATTATACCACCCAAGTTACCGTAAAAACTTAGGTTTTGGAAATATGGCTGATTAAAGTAGTCGCATTGAGATGTGCGGACAGAGATTTGTCGAAGTTTGACACGAAATATAAAAAAAATACGGAGGTGTGCCAACATGACGTACACATAGGATGATAGAATAGGTCCAGAACTTTAGTACTATATCACCCAAGTTACCTTAAAAACTTAGGTTTTGGAAATACGGGTGATTAAAATAGTCGCTTTGGATGTGTGGACAGTGATCCACCTAAGTTTGACATAAAATATAAAATAAATACGGCAGTGTGTCAGCATGACGTACACGTAGGGTGATGAAATAGGACCAGAACCTCTGTATTATACCACCCAAGTTACCGTAAAAACTTAGGTTTTGGAAATATGGCTGATTAAATTAGTCGCTATGCGATGTGCGGACAACGATTTGTCTAAGTTTAACATGAAATATAAAAATAAATACGGAATTGTGGATACATGACGTACACATAGGGTGATAGAATAGGACCAGAACGTCTGTATTATACCACCCAAGTTACCGTAAAAACTTAGGTTTTGGAAATATGGCTGATTAAAGTAGTCGCATTGAGATGTGCGGACAGCGATTTGTCAAAGTATGACATGAAAAATAAAATAAATACGGAAGTGTGCCAACATGACGTACACATAGGATGGTAGAATAGGTCCTGAAATTTAGTATTATACCACCCAAGTTACCTTAAAAACTTAGGTTTTGGAAATATGGGTGATTAAATTAGTCGCTATGCGATGTGCGGACAACGATTTGTCTAATTTTGACATGAAATATAAAAATAAATACGGAATTGTGGATACATGACTTACACATAGGGTGATAGAATTGGACCAGAACTTCTGTATTATACCACCCAAGTTACCGTAAAAACTTAGGTTTTGGAAATATGGGTGATTAAATTAGTCGCTATGCGATGTGCGGACAACGATTTGTCTAAGTTTGACATGAAATATAAAAATAAATACGGAATTTTGGATACATGACGTACACATTGGGTGATAGAATAGGATTAGAACTATATTATTATACCACTCAGGTTACCGTCAAAACTTAGGTTTTGGAAATACGGGTGATTAAAATAGTCGCTTTGGATGTGTGGACAGCGATCCACCTAAGTTTGACATAAAATATAATATAAATACGGCAGTGTGTCAGCATGACGTACACGTAGGATGAAAGAATAGGACCAGAACTTCTGTATTATACCACCCAAGTTACCGTAAAAACTTAGGTTTTGGAAATATGGGTGATTAAATTAGTCGCTATGCGATGTGCGGACAACGATTTGTCGAAGTTTGACACGAAATATAAAAAAAATACGGAGGTGTGCCAACATGACGTACACATAGGATGATAGAATAGGTCCAGAACTTTAGTACTATACCACCCAAGTTACCGTAAAAACTTAGGTTTTGGAAATATGGGTGATTAAATTAGTCGCTATGCGATGTGCGGACAACGATTTGTCTAAGTTTGACATGAAATATAAAAATAAATTCGGAGGTGTGCCAACATTACGTACACGTAGGATGAAAGAATAGGACCAGAACTTTAGTACTATACCACCCAAGTTACCTTAAAAACTTAGGTTTTGGAAATATGGGTGATTAAATTAGTCGCTATGCGATGTGCGGACAACGATTTGTCTAAGTATGACATGAAATATAATAATAAATACGGAGGTGAGCCAACATTACGTACACGAAGGGTGATAGAATAGGACCAGAACTTCTGTATTATACCACCCAAGTTACCGTAAAAACTTAGGTTTTGGAAATATGGCTGATTAAAGTAGTCGCATTGAGATGTGCGGACAGAGATTTGTCGAAGTTTGACACGAAATATAAAAAAAATACGGAGGTGTGCCAACATGACGTACACATAGGATGATAGAATAGGTCCAGAACTTTAGTACTATACCACCCAAGTTACCGTAAAAACTTAGGTTTTGGAAATATGGCTGATTAAAGTAGTCGCATTGAGATGTGCGGACAGCGATTTGTCTAAGTTTGACATGAAATATAAAAATAAATACGGAATTGTGGATACATGAAGTACACATAGGGTGATAGAATAGGACCAGAACTTCTGTATTAAACCACCCAAGTTACCGTAAAAACTTAGGATTTGGAAATATGGGTGATTAAATTAGTCGCTATGCGATGTGCGGACAACGATTTGTCTAAGTATGACATGAAATATAATAATAAATACGGAGGTGTGCCAACATTACGTACACGTAGGGTGATAGAATATGACCAGAACCTCTGTATTATACCACCCAAGTTACCGTAAAAACTTAGGTTTTGGAAATATGGCTGATTAAAGTAGTCGCATTGAGATGTGCGGACAGCGATTTGTCTAAGTTTGACATGAAATATAAAAATAAATACGGAATTGTGGATACATGACGTACACATTAGGTGATAGAATAGGATTAGAACTATATTATTATACCACTCAGGTTACCGTCAAAACTTAGGTTTTGGAAATACGGGTGATTAAAATAGTCGCTTTGGATGTGTGGACAGCGATCCACCTAAGTTTGACATAAAATATAAAATAAATACGGAAGTGTGTCAGCATGACGTACACGTAGGATGAAAGAATAGGACCAGAACTTTAGTACTATACCACCCAAGTTACCTTAAAAACTTAGGTTTTGGAAATATGGGTGATTAAATTAGTCGCTATGCGATGTGCGGACAACGATTTGTCTAAGTATGACATGAAATATAATAATAAATACGGAGGTGTGCCAACATTACGTACACGTTGGGTGATAAAATAGGACCAGAACTTCTGTATTATACCACCCAAGTTACCGTAAAAACTTAGGTTTTGGAAATATGGCTGATTAAAGTAGTCGCATTGAGATGTGCGGACAGAGATTTGTCGAAGTTTGACACGAAATATAAAAAAAATACGGAGGTGTGCCAACATGACGTACACATAGGATGATAGAATAGGTCCAGAACTTTAGTAATATACCACCCAAGTTACCTTAAAAACTTAGGTTTTGGAAATACGGGTGATTAAAATAGTCGCATTGAGATGTGCGGACAGCGATTTGTCAAAGTATAACATGAAATATAAAAATAAATACGGAATTGTGGATACATGACATCCACATAGGGTGATAAAATAGGACCAGAAATTTAGTATTATACCACCCAAGTTACCTTAAAAACTTAGGTTTTGGAAATATGGGTGATTAAATTAGTCGCTATGCGATGTGCGGACAACGATTTGTCTAAGTATGACATGAAATATAAAAAAAAATACGGAATTGTGGATACATGACGTACACATAGGGTGATAGAATAGGACCAGAACTTCTGTATTATACCACCCAAGTTACCGTAAAAACTTAGGTTTTGGAAATATGGCTGATTAAAGTAGTCACATTGAGATGTGCGGACAGAGATTTGTCGAAGTTTGACACGAAATATAAAAAAATACGGAGGTGTGCCAACATGACGTACACATAGGATGATAGAATAGGTCCAGAACTTTAGTACTATACCACCCAAGTTACCTTAAAAACTTAGGTTTTGGAAATACGGGTGATTAAAATAGTCGCTTTGGATAAGTGGACAGTGATCTACCTAAGTTTGACATAAAATATAAAATAAATACGGCAGTGTGTCAGCATGACGTACACGTAGGGTGATGAAATAGGACCAGAACCTCTGTATTATACCACCCAAGTTACCGTAAAAACTTAGGTTTTGGAAATATGGCTGATTAAAGTAGTCGCATTGAGATGTGCGGACAGCGATTTGTCAAAGTATGACATGAAAAATAAAATAAATACGGAAGTGTGCCAACATTACGTACACGTAGGGTGATAGAATAGGACCAGAACTTCTGTATTATACCACCCAAGTTACCGTAAAAACTTAGGTTTTGGAAATATGGCTGATTAAAGTAGTCGCATTGAGATGTGCGGACAGCGATTTGTCTAAGTTTGACATGAAATATAAAAATAAATACGGAATTGTGGATACATGACGTACACATAGGGTGATAGAATAGGGCCAGAACCTCTGTATTATACCACCCAAGTTACCGTAAAAACTTAGGTTTTGGAAATATGGGTGATTAAATTAGTCGCTATGCGATGTGCGGACAACGATTTGTCTAAGTATGACATGAAATATAATAATAAATACGGAGGTGTGCCAACATTACGTACACGTAGGGTGATAGACTAGGACCAGAACTTCTGTATTATACCACCCAAGTTACCGTAAAAACTTAGGTTTTGGAAATATGGCTGATTAAAGTAGTCGCATTGAGATGTGCGGACAGAGATTTGTCGAAGTTTGACACGAAATATAAAAAAAATACGGAGGTGTGCCAACATGACGTACACATAGGATGATAGAATAGGTCCAGAACTTTAGTACTATACCACCCAAGTTACCTTAAAAACTTAGGTTTTGGAAATACGGGTGATTAAAATAGTCGCTTTGGATGTGTGGACAGTGATCCACCTAAGTTTGACATAAAATATAAAATAAATACGGCAGTGTGTCAGCATGACGTACACGTAGGGTGATGAAATAGGACCAGAACCTCTGTATTATACCACCCAAGTTACCGTAAAAACTTAGGTTTTGGAAATATGGCTGATTAAATTAGTCGCTATGCGATGTGCGGACAACGATTTGTCTAAGTTTGACATGAAATATAAAAATAAATACGGAATTGTGGATACATGACGTACACATAGGGTGATAGAATAGGACCAGAACGTCTGTATTATACCACCCAAGTTACCGTAAAACCTTAGGTTTTGGAAATATGGCTGATTAAAGTAGTCGCATTGAGATGTGCGGACAGCGATTTGTCAAAGTATGACATGAAAAATAAAATAAATACGGAAGTGTGCCAACATGACGTACACATAGGATGATAGAATAGGTCCTGAAATTTAGTATTATACCACCCAAGTTACCTTAAAAACTTAGGTTTTGGAAATATGGGTGATTAAATTAGTCGCTATGCGATGTGCGGACAACGATTTGTCTAAGTTTGACATGAAATATAAAAATAAATACGGAATTGTGGATACATGACGTACACATAGGGTGATAGAATAGGTCCAAAACTTCTGTATTATACCACCCAAGTTACCGTAAAAACTTAGGTTTTGGAAATATGGCTGATTAAAGTAGTCGCATTGAGATGTGCGGACAGAGATTTGTCGAAGTTTGACACGAAATATAAAAAAAATACGGAGGTGTGCCAACATGACGTACACATAGGATGATAGAATAGGTCCAGAACTTTAGTATTATACCACCCAAGTTACCTTAAAAACTTAGGTTTTGGAAATATGGGTGATTAAATTAGTCGCTATGCGTTGTGCGGACAACGATTTGTCTAAGTTTGACATGAAATATAAAAATAAATACGGAATTGTGGATACATGACGTACACATAGGGTGATAGAATAGGACCAGAACGTCTGTATTATACCACCCAAGTTACCGTAAAAACTTAGGTTTTGGAAATATGGCTGATTAAAGTAGTCGCATTGAGATGTGCGGACAGCGATTTGTCAAAGTATGACATGAAAAATAAAATAAATACGGAAGTGTGCCAACATGACGTACACATAGGATGGTAGAATAGGTCCTGAAATTTAGTATTATACCACCCAAGTTACCTTAAAAACTTAGGTTTTGGAAATATGGGTGATTAAATTAGTCGCTATGCGATGTGCGGACAACGATTTGTCTAATTTTGACATGAAATATAAAAATAAATACGGAATTGTGGATACATGACTTACACATAGGGTGATAGAATTGGACCAGAACTTCTGTATTATACCACCCAAGTTACCGTAAAAACTTAGGTTTTGGAAATATGGGTGATTAAATTAGTCGCTATGCGATGTGCGGACAACGATTTGTCTAAGTTTGACATGAAATATAAAAATAAATACGGAATTTTGGATACATGACGTACACATTGGGTGATAGAATAGGACCAGAACTTTAGTACTATACCACCCAAGTTACCTTAAAAACTTAGGTTTTGGAAATACGGGTGATTAAAATAGTCGCTTTGGATTTGTGGACAGTGATCCACCTAAGTTTGACATAAAATATAAAATAAATACGGCAGTGTGTCAGCATGACGTACACGTAGGGTGATGAAATAGGACCAGAACTTCTGTATTATACCACCCAAGTTACCGTAAAAACTTAGGTTTTGGAAATATGGCTGATTAATGTAGTCGCATTGAGATGTGCGGACAGCGATTTGTCAAAGTATGACATGAAAAATAAAATAAATACGGAAGTGTGCCAACATGACGTACACATAGGATGATAGAATAGGTCCTGAAATTCAGTATTATACCACCCAAGTTACCTTAAAAACGTAGGTTTTGGAAATATGGGTGATTAAATTAGTCGCTATGCGATGTGCGGACAACGATTTGTCTAAGTTTGACATGAAATATAAAAATAAATACGGAATTGTGGATACATGACGTACACATAGGGTGATAGAATAGGACCAGAACGTCTGTATTATACCACCCAAGTTACCGTAAAACCTTAGGTTTTGGAAATATGGCTGATTAAAGTAGTCGCATTGAGATGTGCGGACAGCGATTTGTCAAAGTATGACATGAAAAATAAAATAAATACGGAAGTGTGCCAACATGACGTACACATAGGATGATAGAATAGGTCCTGAAATTTAGTATTATACCACCCAAGTTACCTTAAAAACTTAGGTTTTGGAAATATGGGTGATTAAATTAGTCGCTATGCGATGTGCGGACAACGATTTGTCTAAGTTTGACATGAAATATAAAAATAAATACGGAATTGTGGATACATGACGTACACATAGGGTGATAGAATAGGTCCAAAACTTCTGTATTATACCACCCAAGTTACCGTAAAAACTTAGGTTTTGGAAATATGGCTGATTAAAGTAGTCGCATTGAGATGTGCGGACAGAGATTTGTCGAAGTTTGACACGAAATATAAAAAAAATACGGAGGTGTGCCAACATGACGTACACATAGGATGATAGAATAGGTCCAGAACTTTAGTATTATACCACCCAAGTTACCTTAAAAACTTAGGTTTTGGAAATATGGGTGATTAAATTAGTCGCTATGCGTTGTGCGGACAACGATTTGTCTAAGTTTGACATGAAATATAAAAATAAATACGGAATTGTGGATACATGACGTACACATAGGGTGATAGAATAGGACCAGAACGTCTGTATTATACCACCCAAGTTACCGTAAAAACTTAGGTTTTGGAAATATGGCTGATTAAAGTAGTCGCATTGAGATGTGCGGACAGCGATTTGTCAAAGTATGACATGAAAAATAAAATAAATACGGAAGTGTGCCAACATGACGTACACATAGGATGGTAGAATAGGTCCTGAAATTTAGTATTATACCACCCAAGTTACCTTAAAAACTTAGGTTTTGGAAATATGGGTGATTAAATTAGTCGCTATGCGATGTGCGGACAACGATTTGTCTAATTTTGACATGAAATATAAAAATAAATACGGAATTGTGGATACATGACTTACACATAGGGTGATAGAATTGGACCAGAACTTCTGTATTATACCACCCAAGTTACCGTAAAAACTTAGGTTTTGGAAATATGGGTGATTAAATTAGTCGCTATGCGATGTGCGGACAACGATTTGTCTAAGTTTGACATGAAATATAAAAATAAATACGGAATTTTGGATACATGACGTACACATTGGGTGATAGAATAGGATTAGAACTATATTATTATACCACTCAGGTTACCGTCAAAACTTAGGTTTTGGAAATACGGGTGATTAAAATAGTCGCTTTGGATGTGTGGACAGCGATCCACCTAAGTTTGACATAAAATATAAAATAAATACGGCAGTGTGTCAGCATGACGTACACGTAGGATGAAAGAATAGGACCAGAACTTTAGTACTATACCACCCAAGTTACCTTAAAAACTTAGGTTTTGGAAATACGGGTGATTAAAATAGTCGCTTTGGATTTGTGGACAGTGATCCACCTAAGTTTGACATAAAATATAAAATAAATACGGCAGTGTGTCAGCATGACGTACACGTAGGGTGATGAAATAGGACCAGAACTTCTGTATTATACCACCCAAGTTACCGTAAAAACTTAGGTTTTGGAAATATGGCTGATTAATGTAGTCGCATTGAGATGTGCGGACAGCGATTTGTCAAAGTATGTCATGAAAAATAAAATAAATACGGAAGTGTGCCAACATGACGTACACATAGGATGATAGAATAGGTCCTGAAATTCAGTATTATACCACCCAAGTTACCTTAAAAACGTAGGTTTTGGAAATATGGGTGATTAAATTAGTCGCTATGCGATGTGCGGACAACGATTTGTCTAAGTTTGACGTGAAATATAAAAATAAATACGGAATTGTGGATACATGACGTACACATAGGGTGATAGAATAGGACCAGAACTTCTGTATTATACCACCCAAGTTACCGTAAAAACTTAGGTTTTGGAAATATGGCTGATTAAAGTAGTCGCATTGAGATGTGCGGACAGCGATTTGTCAAAGTATGACATGAAAAATAAAATAAATACGGAAGTGTGCCAACATGACGTACACATAGGATGATAGAATAGGTCCTGAAATTTAGTATTATACCACCCAAGTTACCTTAAAAACTTAGGTTTTGGAAATATGGGTGATTAAATTAGTCGCTATGCGATGTGCGGACAACGATTTGTCTAATTTTGACATGAAATATAAAAATAAATACGGAATTGTGGATACATGACGTACACATAGGGTGATAGAATAGGACCAGAACTTCTGTATTATACCACCCAAGTTACCGTAAAAACTTAGGTTTTGGAAATATGGGTGATTAAATTAGTCGCTATGCGATGTGCGGACAACGATTTGTCTAAGTATGACATGAAATATAATAATAAATACGGAGGTGTGCCAACATTACGTACACGTAGGGTGATAGACTAGGACCAGAACTTCTGTATTATACCACCCAAGTTACCGTAAAAACTTAGGTTTTGGAAATATGGCTGATTAAAGTAGTCGCATTGAGATGTGCGGACAGAGATTTGTCGAAGTCTGACACGAAATATAAAAAAAATACGGAGGTGTGCCAACATGACGTACACATAGGATGATAGAATAGGTCCAGAACTTTAGTACTATACCACCCAAGTTACCTTAAAAACCTAGGTTTTGGAAATACGGGTGATTAAAATAGTCGCTTTGGATGTGTGGACAGTGATCTACCTAAGTTTGACATAAAATATAAAATAAATACGGCAGTGTGTCAGCATGACGTACACGTAGGGTGATGAAATAGGACCAGAACCTCTGTATTATACCACCCAAGTTACCGTAAAAACTTAGGTTTTGGAAATATGGCTGATTAAAGTAGTCACATTGAGATGTGCGGACAGAGATTTGTCGAAGTTTGACACGAAATATAAAAAAAATACGGAGGTGTGCCAACATGACGTACACATAGGATGATAGAATAGGTCCAGAACTTTAGTACTATACCACCCAAGTTACCTTAAAAACTTAGGTTTTGGAAATACGGGTGATTAAAATAGTCGCTTTGGATGTGTGGACAGTGATCCACCTAAGTTTGACATAAAATATAAAATAAATACGGCAGTGTGTCAGCATGACGTACACGTAGGGTGATGAAATAGGACCAGAACTTCTGTATTATACCACCCAAGTTACCGTAAAAACTTAGGTTTTGGAAATATGGCTGATTAAAGTAGTCGCATTGAGATGTGCGGACAGCGATTTGTCAAAGTATGACATGAAAAATAAAATAAATACGGAAGTGTGCCAACATGACGTACACATAGGATGATAGAATACGTCCTGAAATTTAGTATTATACCACCCAAGTTACCTTTAAAATCAAGGTTTTGGAAATATGGGTGATTAAATTAGTCGCTATGCGATGTGCGGACAACGATTTGTCTAAGATTGACATGAAATATAAAAATAAATACGGAATTGTGGATACATGACGTACACATAGGGTGATAGAATAGGACCAGAACTTCTGTATTATACCACCCAAGTTACCGTAAAAACTTAGGTTTTGGAAATATGGCTGATTAAAGAAGTCGCATTGAGATGTGCGGACAGCGATTTGTCAAAGTATGACATGAAAAATAAAATAAATACGGAAGTGTGCCAACATGACGTACACATAGGATGATAGAATAGGTCCTGAAATTTAGTACTATACCACCCAAGTTACCTTAAAAACTTAGGTTTTGGAAATATGGGTGATTAAATTAGTCGCTATGCGATGTGCGGACAACGATTTGTCTAATTTTGACATGAAATATAAAAATAAATACGGAATTGTGGATACATGACGTACACATAGGGTGATAGAATTGGACCAGAACTTCTGTATTATACCACCCAAGTTACCGTAAAAACTTAGGTTTTGGAAATATGGGTGATTAAATTAGTCGCTATGCGATGTGCGGACAACGATTTGTCTAAGTTTGACATGAAATATAAAAATAAATACGGAATTTTGGATACATGACGTACACATTGGGTGATAGAATAGGATTAGAACTATATTATTATACCACTCAGGTTACCGTCAAAACTTAGGTTTTGGAAATACGGGTGATTAAAATAGTCGCTTTGGATGTGTGGACAGCGATCCACCTAAGTTTGACATAAAATTTAAAATAAATACGGCAGTGTGTCAGCATGACGTACACGTAGGATGAAAGAATAGGACCAGAACTTTAGTACTATACCACCCAAGTTACCTTAAAAACTTATGTTTTGGAAATATGGGTGATTAAATTAGTCGCTATGCGATGTGCGGACAACGATTTGTCTAATTATGACATGAAATATAATAATAAATACGGAGGTGTGCCAACATTACGTACACGTAGGGTGATAGAATAGGACCAGAACTTCTGTATTATACCACCCAAGTTACCGTAAAAACTTAGGTTTTGGAAATATGGGTGATTAAATTAGTACGGAATTGTGGATACATGACGTACACATAGGGTGATAGAATAGGACCAGAACTTCTGTATTATACCACCCAAGTTACCGTAAAAACTTAGGTTTTGGAAATATGGCTGATTAAAGTAGTCGCATTGAGATGTGCGGACAGCGATTTGTCAAAGTATGACATGAAAAATAAAATAAATACGGAAGTGTGCCAACATGACGTACACATAGGATGAAAGAATAGGACCAGAACTTTAGTACTATACCACCCAAGTTACCTTAAAAACTTAGGTGTTGGAAATATGGGTGATTATATTAGTCGCCATGCGATGTGCGGACAACGATTTGTCTAAGTATGACATGAAATATAATAATAAATACGGAGGTGTGCCAACATGACGTACACATAGGATGATAGAATAGGTCCTGAAATTTAGTATTGTACCACCCAAGTTACCTTAAAAACTTAGGTTTTGGAAATATGGGTGATTAAATTAGTCGCTATGCGATGTGCGGACAACGATTTGTCTAAGTTTGACATGAAATATAAAAATAAATACGGAATTGTGGATACATGACGTACACAAAGGATGATAGAATAGGTCCTGAAATTTAGTATTATACCACCCAAGTTACCTTAAAAACTTAGGTTTTGGAAATATGGCTGATTAAAGTAGTCGCATTGAGATGTGCGGACAACGATTTGTCTAAGTTTGACATGAAATATAAAAATAAATACGGAATTGTGGATACATGACGTACACATAGGGTGATAGAATAGGTCCTGAAATTTAGTATTATACCACCCAAATTACCTTAAAAACTTAGGTTTTGGAAATATGGATGATTAAATTAGTCGCTATGCGATGTGCGGACAACGATTTGTCTAAGTTTGACATGAAATTATGATAATAAATACGGAATTGGGGATACATGACGTACACGTAGGGTGATAGAATAGGACCAGAACTTCTGTATTATACCACCCAAGTTACCGTAAAAACTTAGGTTTTGGAAATATGGCTGATTAAAGTAATCGCATTGAGATGTGCGGACAGCGATTTGTCAAAGTATGACATGAAAAATAAAATAAATACGGAAGTGTGCCAACATGACGTACACATAGGATGATAGAATAGGTCCTGAAATTTAGTATTATACCACCCAAGTTACCTTAAAAACTTAGGTTTTGGAAATATGGGTGATTAAATTAGTCGCTATGCGATGTGCGGACAACGATTTGTCTAAGTTTGACATGAAAAATAAAATAAATACGGCAGTGTGTCAGCATGACGTACACGTAGGATGAAAGAATAGGACCAGAACTTTAGTACTATACCACCCAAGTTACCTTAAAAACTTAGGTTTTGGAAATATGGGTGATTAAATTAGTCGCTATGCGATGTGCGGACAACGATTTGTCTAAGTATGACATGAAATATAATAATAAATACGGAAATGTGCCAACATGACGTACACATAGGATGATAGAATAGGTCCAGAATTTTAGTACTATACCACCCAAGTTACCCTAAAAACTTAGGTTTTGGAAATATGGCTGATTAAAGTAGTCGCATTGAGATGTGCGGAGAGAGATTTGTGTTTGACATGAAATATAAAAATTAATACGGAGATGTGCCAACATGACGTACACATAGGATGATAGAATAGGTCCTGAAATTTAGTATTATACCACCCAAGTTACCTTAAAAACTTAGGTTTTGGAAATATGGGTGATTAAATTAGTCGCTATGCGATATGCGGACAACGATTTGTCTAAGTTTGACATGAAATATAAAAAATACGGAATTTTGGATACATGACGTACACATTGGGTGATAGAATAGGATTAGAACTATATTATTATACCACTCAGGTTACCGTCAAAACTTAGGTTTTGGAAATACGGGTGATTAAAATAGTCGCTTTGGATGTGTGGACAGCGATCCACCTAAGTTTGACATAAAATATAAAATAAATACGGAAGTGTGTCAGCATGACGTACACGTAGGATGAAAGAATAGGACCAGAACTTTAGTACTATACCACCCAAGTTACCTTAAAAACTTAGTTTTTGGAAATATGGCTGATTAAAGTAGTCGCATTGAGATGTGCGGACAGCGATTTGTCAAAGTATGACATGAAAAATAAAATAAATACGGAAGTGTGCCAACATGACGTACACATAGGATGAAAGAATAGGACCAGAACTTTAGTACTATACCACCCAAGTTACCTTAAAAACTTAGGTTTTGGAAATATGGGTGATTAAATTAGTCGCTATGCGATGTGCGGACAACGATTTGTCTAAGTATGACATGAAATATAATAATAAATACGGAAATGTGCCAACATGACGTATACATAGGATGATAGAATAGGTCCAGAATTTTAGTACTATACCACCCAAGTTACCCTAAAAACTTAGGTTTTGGAAATATGGCTGATTAAAGTAGTCGCATTGAGATGTGCGGACAGAGATTTGTCAAAGTATGACATGAAAAATTAAATAAATACGGAAGTGTGCCAACATGACGTACACATAGGATGATAGAATAGGTCCTGAAATTTAGTATTATACCACCCAAGTTACCTTAATATCTTAGGTTTTGGAAATATGGGTGATTAAATTAGTCGCTATGCGATGTGCGGACAGAGATTTGTCGAAGTTTGACATAAAATATAAAAATAAATACGGAATTTTGGATACATGACGTACACATTGGGTGATAGAATAGGATTAGAACTATTTTATTATACCACTCAGGTTACCGTCATAACTTAGGTTTTGGAAATACGGGTGATTAAAATAGTCGCTTTGGATGTGTGGACAGCGATCCACCTATGTTTGACATAAAATATAAAATAAATACGGAAGTGTGTCGGCATGACGTACACGTAGGATGAAAGAATAGGACCAGAACTTTAGTACTATACCACCCAAGTTACCTTAAAAACTTAGGTTTTGGAAATATGGCTGATTAAAGTAGTCGCATTGAGATGTGCGGACAGCGATTTGTCAAAGTATGACATGAAAAATAATATAAATACGGAAGTGTGCCAACATGACGTACACATAGGATGATAGAATAGGTCCTGAAATTTAGTATTATACCACCCAAGTTACCTTAAAAACTTAGGTTTTGGAAATATGGGTGATTAAATTAGTCGCTATGCGATGTGCGGACAACGATTTGTCAAAGTATGACATGAAAAATAAAATAGATACGGAAGTGTGCCAACATGACGTACACATAGGATGATATAATAAGTCCTGAAATTTAGTATTATACCACCCAAGTTACCTTAAAAACTTAGGTTTTGGAAATATGGGTGATTAAATTAGTCGCTATGCGATGTGCGGACAGAGATTTGTCGAAGTTTGACACGAAATATAAAAATAAATACGGAATTGTGGATACATGACGTACACATAGGGTGATAGAATAGGACCAGAACTTCTGTATTATACCACCCAAGTTACCGTAAAAACTTAGGTTTTGGAAATATGGCTGATTAAATTAGTCGCTATGCGATGTGCGGACAACGATTTGTCGAAGTTTGACACGAAATATAAAAAAATACGGAGGTGTGCCAACATGACGTACACGTAGGATGATAGAATAGGTCCTGAAATTTAGTATTATACCACCCAAGTTACCTTAAAAACTTAGGTTTTGGAAATATGGGTGATTAAATTAGTCGCTATGCGATGTGCGGACAACGATTTTTCTAAGTTTGACATGAAATATAAAAATAAATACGGAGGTGTGCCAACATGACGTACACATAGGATGAGAGAATAGGTCCTGAAATTTAGTATTATACCACCCAAGTTACCTTAAAAACTTAGGTTTTGGAAACATGGGTGATTAGATTAGTCGCTATGCGATGTGCGGACAACGATTTTTCTAAGTTTGACATGAAATATAAAAATAAATACGGAATTGTGGATACATGACGTACACATAGGGTGATAGAATAGGACCAGAACTTCTGTATTATACCACCCAAGTTACTGTAAAAACTTAGGTTTTGGAAATATGGGTCGCTATGCGATGTGCGGACAACGATTTGTCTAAGTTTGACATGAAATATAAAAAAATACGGAATTTTGGATACATGACGTACACTTTGGGTGATAGAATAGGATTAGAACTATATTATTATACCACTCAGGTTACCGTCAAAACTTAGGTTTTGGAAATACGGGTGATTAAAATAGTCGCTTTAGATGTGTGGACAGCGATCCACCTAAGTTTGACATAAAATATAAAATAAATACGGAAGTGTGTCAGCATGACGTACACGTAGGATGAAAGAATAGGATCAGAACTTTAGTACTATACCACCCAAGTTACCTTAAAAACTTAGGTTTTGGAAATATGGCTGATTAAAGTAGTCGCATTGAGATGTGCGGACAGCGATTTGTCAAAGTATGACATGAAAAATAAAATAAATACGGAAGTGTGCCAACATGACGTACACATAGGATGAAAGAATAGGACCAGAACTTTAGTACTATACCACCCAAGTTACCTTAAAAACTTAGGTTTTGGAAATATGGGTGATTAAATTAGTCGCTATGCGATGTGCGGACAACGATTTGTCAAAGTATGACATGAAAAATAAAATAGATACGGAAGTGTGCCAACATGACGTACACATAGGATGATATAATAAGTCCTGAAATTTAGTATTATACCACCCAAGTTACCTTAAAAACTTAGGTTTTGGAAATATGGGTGATTAAATTAGTCGCTATGCGATGTGCGGACAGAGATTTGTCGAAGTTTGACACGAAATATAAAAATAAATACGGAATTGTGGATACATGACGTACACATAGGGTGATAGAATAGGACCAGAACTTCTATATTATACCACCCAAGTTACCGTAAAAACTTAGGTTTTGGAAATATGGCTGATTAAATTAGTCGCTATGCGATGTGCGGACAACGATTTGTCGAAGTTTGACACGAAATATAAAAAAATACGGAGGTGTGCCAACATGACGTACACGTAGGATGATAGAATAGGTCCTGAAATTTAGTATTATACCACCCAAGTTACCTTAAAAACTTAGGTTTTGGAAATATGGGTGATTAAATTAGTCGCTATGCGATGTGCGGACAACGATTTTTCTAAGTTTGACATGAAATATAAAAATAAATACGGAGGTGTGCCAACATGACGTACACATAGGATGAGAGAATAGGTCCTGAAATTTAGTATTATACCACCCAAGTTACCTTAAAAACTTAGGTTTTGGAAACATGGGTGATTAGATTAGTCGCTATGCGATGTGCGGACAACGATTTTTCTAAGTTTGACATGAAATATAAAAATAAATACGGAATTGTGGATACATGACGTACACATAGGGTGATAGAATAGGACCAGAACTTCTGTATTATACCACCCAAGTTACCGTAAAAACTTAGGTTTTGGAAATATGGGTGATTACATTAGTCGCTATGCGATGTGCGGACAACGATTTGTCTAAGTTTGACATGAAATATAAAAAAATACGGAATTTTGGATACATGACGTACACTTTGGGTGATAGAATAGGATTAGAACTATATTATTATACCACTCAGGTTACCGTCAAAACTTAGGTTTTGGAAATACGGGTGATTAAAATAGTCGCTTTAGATGTGTGGACAGCGATCCACCTAAGTTTGACATAAAATATAAAATAAATACGGAAGTGTGTCAGCATGACGTACACGTAGGATGAAAGAATAGGATCAGAACTTTAGTACTATACCACCCAAGTTACCTTAAAAACTTAGGTTTTGGAAATATGGCTGATTAAAGTAGTCGCATTGAGATGTGCGGACAGCGATTTGTCAAAGTATGACATGAAAAATAAAATAAATACGGAAGTGTGCGTACATGACGTACACATAGGATGAAAGAATAGGACCAGAACTTTAGTACTATACCACCCAAGTTACCTTAAAAACTTAGGTTTTGGAAATATGGGTGATTAAATTAGTCGCTATGCGATGTGCGGACAACGATTTGTCTAAGTATGACATTAAATATAATAATAAATACGGAAATGTGCCAACATGACGTACACATAGGATGATAGAATAGGTCCAGAATTTTAGTACTATACCACCCAAGTTACCCTAAAAACTTAGGTTTTGGAAATATGGCTGATTAAAGTAGTCGCATTGAGATGTGCGGACAGAGATTTGTCAAAGTATGACATGAAAAATAAAATAAATACGGAAGTGTGCCAACATGACGTACACATAGGATGATAGAATAGGTCCTGAAATTTAGTATTATACCACCCAAGTTACCTTAAAAACTTAGGTTTTGGAAATATGGGTGATTAAATTAGTCGCTATGCGATGTGCGGACAGAGATTTGTCGAAGTTTGACACGAAATATAAAAATAAATACGGAATTGTGGATACATGACGTACACATAGGGTGATAGAATAGGACCAGAACTTCTGTATTATACCACCCAAGTTACCGTAAAAACTTAGGTTTTGGAAATATGGCTGATTAAATTAGTCGCTATGCGATGTGCGGACAACGATTTGTCTAAGTTTGACATGAAATATAAAAAAAATACGGAATTTTGGATACATGACGTACACATTAGGTGATAGAATAGGATTAGAACTATATTATTATACCACTCAGGTTACCGTCAAAACTTAGGTTTTGGAAATACGGGTGATTAAAATAGTCGCTTTGGATGTGTGGACAGCGATGCACCTAAGTTTGACATAAAATATAAAATAAATACGGAAGTGTGTCAGCATGACGTACACGTAGGATGAAAGAATAGAACCAGAACTTTAGTACTATACCACCCAAGTTACCTTAAAAACTTAGGTTTTGGAAATATGGCTGATTAAAGTAGTCGCATTGAGATGTGCGGACAGCGATTTGTCAAAGTATGACATGAAAAATAAAATAAATACGGAAGTGTGCCAACATGACGTACAAATAGGATGAAAGAATAGGACCAGAACCTTAGTACTATACCACCCAAGTTACCTTAAAAACTTAGGTTTTGGAAATATGGGTGATTAAATTAGTCGCTATGCGATGTGCGGACAACGATTTGTCTAAGTTTGACATGAAATATAAAAATAAATACGGAATTGTGGATACATGACGTACTCATAGGGTGATAGAATAGGACCAGAAATTTAGTATTATACCACCCAAGTTACCGTAAAAACTTAGGTTTTGGAAATATGGCTGATTAAAGTAGTCGCATTGAGATGTGCGGACAGAGATTTGTCGAAGTTTGACACGAAATATAATAAAAATACGGAGGTGTGCCAACATGACGTACACATAGGATGATAGAATAGGTCCTGAAATTTAGTATTATACCACCCAAGTTACCTTAAAAACTTAGTTTTGGAAATATGGGTGATTAAATTAGTCGCTATGCGATGTGCGGACAGAGATTTGTCGAAGTTTGACACGAAATATAAAAATAAATACGGAATTGTGGATACATGACGTTCACATAAGATGATAGAATAGGTCCTGAAATTTAGTATTATACCACCCAAGTTACCTTAAAAACTTAGGTTTTCGAAATATGGGTGATTAAATTAGTCGCTATGCGATGTGCGGACAACGATTTGTCAAAGTATGACATGAAAAATAAAATAAATACGGAAGTGTGCCAACATGACGTACACATAGGATGATAGAATAAGTCCTGAAATTAGTATTATACCACCCAAGTTACCTTAAAAACGTAGGTTTTGGAAATATGGGTGATTAAGTTAGTCGCTATGCGATGTGCGGACAGAGATTTGTCGAAGTTTGACACGAAATATAAAAATAAATACGGAATTGTGGATACATGACGTACACATAGGGTGATAGAATAGGACCAGAACTTCTGTATTATACCACCCAAGTTACCGTAAAAACTTAGGTTTTGGAAATATGGCTGATTAAAATTAGTCGCTATGCGATGTGCGGACAACGATTTGTCGAAGTTTGACACGAAATATAAAAAAAATACGGAGGTGTGCCAACATGACGTACACATAGGATGATAGAATAGGTCCTGAAATTTAGTATTATACCACCCAAGTTACCTTAAAAAACTTAGGTTTTGGAAATATGGGTGATTAAATTAGTCGCTATGCGATGTGCGGACAACGATTTGTCTAAGTTTGACATGAAATATAAAAATAAATACGGAGGTGTGCCAACATGACGTACACATAGGATGATAGAATAGGTCCTGAAATTTAGTATTATACTACCAAAGTTACCTTAAAAACTTAGGTTTGGAAATATGGGTGATTAAAATAGTCGCTATGCGATGTGCGGACAACGATTTTTCTAAGTTTGACATGAAATATAAAAATAAATACGGAATTGTGGATACATGACGTACACATAGGGTGTTAGAATAGGACAGAACTTCTGTATTATACCACCCAAGTACCGTAAAACTTAGGTTTTGGAAATATGGGTGATTAAATTAGTCGCTATGCGATGTGCGGACACCCACGATTTGTCTAAGTGTGACATGAAATATAAAAAAAATACGGAATTTTGGATACATGACGTACACATTGGGTGATAGAATAGGATTAGAACTATATTGTTATACCACTCAGGTTACCGTCAAAACTTAGGTTTTGGAAATACGGCTGATTAAAATAGTCGCTTTGGATGTGTGGACAGCGATCCACCTAAGTTTGACATAAAATATAAAATAAATACGGAAGTGTGTCAGCATGACGTACACGTAGGATGAAAGAATAAGACCAGAACTTTAGTACTATACCACCCAAGTTACCTTAAAAACTTAGGTTTTGGATATATGGCTGATTAAAGTAGTCGCATTGAGATGTGCGGACAGCGATTTGTCAATGTATGACATGAAAAATAAAATAAATACGGACGTGTGCCAACATGACGTACACATAGGATGATAGAATAGGTCCTGAAATTTAGTATTATACCACCCAAGTTACCTTAAAAACTTAGGTTTTGGAAATATGGGTGATTAAATTAGTCGCTATGCGATGTGCGGACAACGATTTGTCTAAGTTTGACATGAAATATAAAAATAAATACGGAATTGTGGATACATGACGTACACATAGGGTGATTGAATAGGACCAGAACTTCTGTATTATACCACCCAAGTTACCGTAAAAACTTAGGTTTTGGAAATATGGCTGATTAAAGTAGTCGCATTGAGATGTGCGGACAGCGATTTGTCAAAGTATGACATAAAATATAAAACAAATACGGCAGTGTGTCAGCATGACCTACAAGTAGGGTGATAGAATAGGTCCTGAAATTTAGTATAATACCACCCAAGTTACCGTAAAAACTTAGGTTTTGGAAATATGGGTGATTAAATTAGTCGCTATGCAATGTGCGGACAACGATTTGTCTAAGTTTGACATGAAATATAAAAATAAATACGGAATTGTGGATACATGACGTACACATTGTGTGATAGAATAGGATTAGAACTATATTATTATACCACTCAGGTTACCGTCATAACTTAGGTTTTGGAAATACGGGTGATTAAAATAGTCGCTTTGGATGTGTGGACAGCGATCCACCTAAGTTTGACATAAAATATAAAATAAATACGGAAGTGTGTCGGCATGACGTACACGTAGGATGAAAGAATAGGACCAGAACTTTAGTACTATACCACCCAAGTTACCTTAAAAACTTAGGTTTTGGAAATATGGCTGATTAAAGTAGTCGCATCGAGATGTGCGGACAGCGATTTGTCAAAGTATGACATGAAAAATAATATAAATACGGAAGTGTGCCAACATGACGTACACATAGGATGATAGAATAGGTCCTGAAATTTAGTATTATACCACCCAAGTTACCTTAAAAACTTAGGTTTTGGAAATATGGGTGATTAAATTAGTCGCTATGCGATGTGCGGACAACGATTTGTCTAAGTTTGACATGAAATATAAAAATAAATACGGAATTGTGGATACATGACGTACACATAGGGTGATAGAATAGGACCAGAACGTCTGTATTATACCACCCAAGTTACCGTAAAAACTTAGGTTTTGGAAATATGGGTGATTAAATTAGTCGCTATGCGATGTGCGGACAACGATTTGTCTAAGTTTGACATGAAAAATAAAATAAATACGGCAGTGTGTCAGCATGACGTACACATTGGGTGATAGAATAGGACCAGAACTTCTGTATTATACCACCCAAGTTACCGTAAAAACTTAGGTTTTGGAAATATGGCTGATTAAAGTAGTCGCATTGAGATGTGCGGACAGAGATTTGTCGAAGTTTGACACGAAATATAAAAAAAATACGGAGGTGTGCCAACATGACGTACACATAGGATGATAGAATAGGTCCAGAACTTTAGTACTATACCACCCAAGTTACCTTAAAAACTTAGGTTTTGGAAATATGGGTGATTAAATTAGTCGCTATGCGATGTGCGGACAACGATTTGTCTAAGTTTGACATGAAATATAAAAATAAATACGGAATTGTGGATACATGACGTACACATAGGGTGATAGAATAGGACCAGAACTTCTGTATTATACCACCCAAGTTACCGTAAAAACTTAGGTTTTGGAAATATGGCTGATTAAAGTAGTCGCATTGAGATGTGCGGACAGCGATTTGTCAAAGTATGACATAAAATATAAAATAAATACGGCAGTGTGTCAGCATGACGTACACGTAGGATGAAAGAATAGGACCAGAACTTTAGTACTATACCACCCAAGTTAACTTAAAAACTTAGGTTTTGGAAATATGGGTGATTAAATTAGTCGCATTGAGATGTGCGGACAGCGATTTGTCAAAGTATGACATGAAAAATAAAATAAATACGGAAGTTTGCCAACATGACGTACACATAGTATGATAGAATAGGTCCTGAAATTTAGTATTATACCAACCAAGTTACCTTAAAAACTTAGGTTTTGGAAATATGGGTGATTAAATTAGTCGCTATGCGATGTGCGGACAACTATTTGTCTAAGTTTGACATGAAATATAAAAATAAATACGGAATTGTGGATACATGACGTACACATGGGGTGATAGAATAGGACCAGAAATTTAGTATTATACCACCCAAGTTACCGTAAAAACTTAGGTTTTGGAAATATGGCTGATTAAAGTAGTCGCATTGAGATGTGCGGACAGAGATTTGTCTAAGTATGACATGAAATATAATAATAAATACGGAGGTGTGCCAACATTACTTACACGTAGGGTAATAGAATAGGACCAGAACTTCTGTATTATACCACCCAAGTTACCGTAAAAACTTAGGTTTTGGAAATATGGGTGATTAAGTTAGTCGCTATGCGATGTGCGGACAACGATTTGTCTAAGTTTGACATGAAATATAAAAATAAATACGGAATTTTGGATACATGACGTACACATTGGGTGATAGAATAGGACCAGAACTTCTGTATTATACCACCCAAGTTACCGTAAAAACTTAGGTTTTGGAAATATGGCTGATTAAATTAGTCGCTATGCGATGTGCGGACAGAGATTTGTCGAAGTTTGACACGAAATATAAAAATAAATACGGAATTGTGGATACATGACGTACACATAGGGTGATAGAATAGGACCAGAACTTCTGTATTATACCACCCAAGTTACCGTAAAAACTTAGGTTTTGGAAATATGGCTGATTAAATTAGTCGCTATGCGATGTGCGGACAACGATTTGTCGAAGTTTGACACGAAATATAAAAAAATACGGAGGTGTGCCAACATGACGTACACATAGGATGATAGAATAGGTCCTGAAATTTAGTATTATACCACCCGAGTTACCTTAAAAACTTAGGTTTTGGAAATATGGGTGATTAAATTAGTCGCTATGCGATGTGCGGACAACGATTTGTCTAAGTTTGACATGAAATATAAAAATAAATACGGAATTTTGGATACATGACGTACACATTGGGTGATAGAATAGGATTAGAACTATATTATTATACCACTCAGGTTACCGTCATAACTTAGGTTTTGGAAATACGGGTGATTAAAATAGTCGCTTTGGATGTGTGGACAGCGATCCATCTAAGTTTGACATAAAATATAAAATAAATACGGAAGTGTGTCGGCATGACGTACACGTAGGATGAAAGAATAGGACCAGAACTTTAGTACTATACCACCCAAGTTACCTTAAAAACTTAGGTTTTGGAAATATGGCTGATTAAAGTAGTCGCATTGAGATGTGCGGACAGCGATTTGTCAAAGTATGACATGAAAAATAATATAAATACGGAAGTGTGCCAACATGACGTACACATATGATGATAGAATAGGTTCTGAAATTTAGTATTATACCACCCAAGTTACCTTAAAAACTTAGGTTTTGGAAATATGGGTGATTAAATTAGTCGCCATGCGATGTGCGGACAACGATTTGTCGAAGTTTGACACGAAATATAAAAAAATACGGAGGTGTGCCAACATGACGTACACATAGGATGATAGAATAGGTCCTGAAATTTAGTATTATACCACCCAAGTTACCTTAAAAACTTAGGTTTTGGAAATATGGGTGATTAAATTAGTCGCTATGCGATGTGCGGACAACGATTTGTCTAAGTTTGACATGAAATATAAAAATAAATACGGAGGTGTGCCAACATGACGTACACATAGGATGATAGAATAGGTCCTGAAATTTAGTATTATACCACCCAAGTTACCTTAAAAACTTAGGTTTTGGAAATATGGGTGATTAAATTAGTCGCTATGCGATGTGCGGACAACGATTTGTCTAAGTTTGACATGAAATATAAAAAAATACGGAGGTGTGCCAACATGACGTACACATAGGATGATAGAATAGGTTCTGAAATTTAGTATTATACCACCCAAGTTACCTTAAAAACTTAGGTTTTGGAAATATGGGTGATTAAATTAGTCGCTATGCGATGTGCGGACAACGATTTTTCTAAGTTTGACATGAAATATAAAAATAAATACGGAATTGTGGATACATGAGGTACACATAGGGTGATAGAATAGGACCAGAACTTGTGTATTATACCACCCAAGTTACCGTAAAAACTTAGGTTTTGGAAATATGGGTGATTAAATTAGTCGCTATGCGATGTGCGGACAACGATTTTTCAAAGTATGACATGAAAAATAAAAATAAATACGGAGGTGTGCCAACATGACGTACACATAGGATGATAGAATAGGTCCTGAAATTTAGTATTATACCACCCAAGTTACCTTAAAAACTTAGGTTTTGGAAATATGGGTGAATAAATTAGTCGCTATGCGATGTGCGGACAACGATTTGTCTAAGTTTGACATGAAATATAAAAAAAAGGAGGTGTGCCAACATGACGTACACATAGGATGATAGAATAGGTCCAGAACTTTAGTACTATACCACCCAAGTTACCTTAAAAACTTAGGTTTTGGAAATATGGGTGATTAAATTAGTCGCTATGCGATGTGCGGACAACGATTTTTCAAAGTATGACATGAAAAATAAAAATAAATACGGAATTGTGCCAACATGACGTACACATAGGATGATAGAATAGGTCCTGAAATTTTTATTATTATACCACCCAAGTTACCGTAAAAACTTAGGTTTTGGAAATATGGGTGATTAAATTAGTCGCTATGCGATGTGCGGACAACGATTTGTCTAAGTATGACACGAAATATAAAAAAATACGGAGGTGTGCCAACATGACGTACACATAGGATGATAGAATAGGTCCAGAACTTTAGTACTATACCACCCAAGTTACCGTAAAAACTTAGGTTTTGGAAATATGGCTGATTAAAGTAGTCGCATTGAGATGTGCGGACAGCGATTTGTCTAAGTTTGACATGAAATATAAAAATAAATACGGAATTGTGGATACATGACGTACACTTAGGGTGATAGAATAGGACCAGAACTTCTGTATTATACCACCCAAGTTACCGTAAAAACTTAGGTTTTGGAAATATGGCTGATTAAAGTAGTCGCATTGAGATGTGCGGACAACGATTTGTCAAAGTATGACATGAAAAATAAAATAAATACGGCAGTGTTTTCAGCATGACGTACACGTAGGATGAAAAAATAGGACCAGAACTTTAGTACTATACCACCCAAGTTACCTTAAAAACTTAGGTTTTGGAAATATGGGTGATTAAATTAGTCGCTATGCGATGTGCGGACAACGATTTGTCTAAGTTTGACATGAAATATAAAAAAATACGGAGGTGTGCCAACATGACGTACACATAGGATGATAGAATAGGTTCTGAAATTTAGTATTATACCACCCAAGTTACCTTAAAAACTTAGGTTTTGGAAATATGGGTGATTAAATTAGTCGCTATGCGATGTGCGGACAACGATTTTTCTAAGTTTGACATGAAATATAAAAATAAATACGGAATTGTGGATACATGAGGTACACATAGGGTGATAGAATAGGACCAGAACTTGTGTATTATACCACCCAAGTTACCGTAAAAACTTAGGTTTTGGAAATATGGGTGATTAAATTAGTCGCTATGCGATGTGCGGACAACGATTTTTCAAAGTATGACATGAAAAATAAAAATAAACACGGAGGTGTGCCAACATGACGTACACATAGGATGATAGAATAGGTCCTGAAATTTAGTATTATACCACCCAAGTTACCTTAAAAACTTAGGTTTTGGAAATATGGGTGAATAAATTAGTCGCTATGCGATGTGCGGACAACGATTTGTCTAAGTTTGACATGAAATATAAAAAAATACGGAGGTGTGCCAACATGACGTACACATAGGATGATAGAATAGGTCCAGAACTTTAGTACTATACCACCCAAGTTACCTTAAAAACTTAGGTTTTGGAAATATGGGTGATTAAATTAGTCGCTATGCGATGTGCGGACAACGATTTTTCAAAGTATGACATGAAAAATAAAAATAAATACGGAATTGTGCCAACATGACGTACACATAGGATGATAGAATAGGTCCTGAAATTTTTATTATTATACCACCCAAGTTACCGTAAAAACTTAGGTTTTGGAAATATGGGTGATTAAATTAGTCGCTATGCGATGTGCGGACAACGATTTGTCTAAGTATGACACGAAATATAAAAAAATACGGAGGTGTGCCAACATGACGTACACATAGGATGATAGAATAGGTCCAGAACTTTAGTACTATACCACCCAAGTTACCGTAAAAACTTAGGTTTTGGAAATATGGCTGATTAAAGTAGTCGCATTGAGATGTGCGGACAGCGATTTGTCTAAGTTTGACATGAAATATAAAAATAAATACGGAATTGTGGATACATGACGTACACTTAGGGTGATAGAATAGGACCAGAACTTCTGTATTATACCACCCAAGTTACCGTAAAAACTTAGGTTTTGGAAATATGGCTGATTAAAGTAGTCGCATTGAGATGTGCGGACAACGATTTGTCAAAGTATGACATGAAAAATAAAATAAATACGGCAGTGTTTTCAGCATGACGTACACGTAGGATGAAAAAATAGGACCAGAACTTTAGTACTATACCACCCAAGTTACCTTAAAAACTTAGGTTTTGGAAATATGGGTGATTAAATTAGTCGCTATGCGATGTGCGGACAACGATTTGTCTAAGTATGACATGAAATATAATAATAAATACGGAGGTGTGCCAACATTACTTACACGTAGGGTAATAGAATAGGACCAGAACTTCTGTATTATACCACCCAAGTTACCGTAAAAACTTAGGTTTTGGAAATATGGGTGATTAAGTTAGTCGCTATGCGATGTGCGGACAACGATTTGTCTAAGTTTGACATGAAATATAAAAATAAATACGGAATTTTGGATACATGACGTACACATTGGGTGATAGAATAGGACCAGAACTTCTGTATTATACCACCCAAGTTACCGTAAAAACTTAGGTTTTGGAAATATGGGTGATTAAATTAGTCGCTATGCGATGTGCGGACAACGATTTGTCGAAGTTTGACACGAAATATAAAAAAAATACGGAGGTGTGCCAACATGACGTACACATAGGATGATAGAATAGGTCCAGAACTTTAGTAATATACCACCCAAGTTACCGTAAAAACTTAGGTTTTGGAAATATGGGTGATTAAAATAGTCGCTATGCGATGTGCGGACAACGATTTGTCTAAGTTTGACATGAAATATAAAAATAAATACGGAGGTGTGCCAACATTACGTACACGTAGGATGAAAGAATAGGACCAGAACTTTAGTACTATACCACCCAAGTTACCTTAAAAACTTAGGTTTTGGAAATATGGGTGATTAAATTAGTCGCTATGCGATGTGCGGACAACGATTTGTCTAAGTTTGACATGAAATATAAAAATAAATACGGAATTGTGGATACATGACGTACACATAGGGTGATAGAATAGGACCAGAACTTCTGTATTATACCACCCAAGTTACCGTAAAAACTTAGGTTTTGGAAATATGGGTGATTAAATTAGTCGCTATGCGATGTGCGGAAACGATTTATCTAAGTTTGACATGAAATATAAAAATAAATACGGAATTTTGGATAAATGACGTACACATTGGGTGATAGAATAGGACCAGAACTTCTGTATTATACAACCCAAGTTACCGTAATAACTTAGGTTTTGGAAATATGGCTGATTAAAGTAGTCGCATTGAGATGTGCGGACAGAGATTTGTCGAAGTTTGACACGAAATATAAAAAAAATACGGAGGTGTGCCAACATGACGTACCCATAGGATGATAGAATATGTCCAGAACTTTAGTACTATACCACCCAAGTTACCTTAAAAACTTAGGTTTTGGAAATATGGGTGATTAAATTAGTCGCTATGCGATGTGCGGACAACGATTTGTCTAAGTTTGACATGAAATATAAAAATAAATACGGAATTGTGGATACATGACGTACACATAGGGTGATAGAATAGGACCAGAACGTCTGTATTATACCACCCAAGTTACCGTAATAACTTAGGTTTTGGAAATATGGGTGATTAAATTAGTCGCTATGCGTTGTGCGGACAACGATTTGTCTAATTTTGACATGAAATATAAAAATAAATACGGAATTTTGGATAAATGACGTACACATTGGGTGATAGAATAGGACCAGAACTTCTGTATTATACAACCCCAAGTTACCGTAAAAACTTAGGTTTTGGAAATTTGGCTGATTAAAGTAGTCGCATTGAGATGTGCGGACAGAGATTTGTCGAAGTTTGACACGAAATATAAAATAAATACGGCAGTGTGTCAGCATGACGTACCCATAGGATGATAGAATAGGACCAGAACTTTAGTACTATACCACCCAAGTTACCTTAAAAACTTAGGTTTTGGAAATATGGGTGATTAAATTAGTCGCTATGCGATGTGCGGACAACGATTTGTCAAAGTATGACATGAAAAATAAAAATAAATACGGAAATGTGCCAACATGACGTACACATAGGATGATAGAATAGGTCCTGAAATTTAGTATTATACCACCCAAGTTACCGTAAAAACTTAGGTTTTGGAAATATGGGTGATTAAATTAGTCGCTATGCGATGTGCGGACGACGATTTGTCTAAGTATGACACGAAATATAAAAAAAAATACGGAGGTGTGCCAACATGACGTACACATAGGATGATAGAATAGGTCCAGAACTTTAGTACTATACCACCCAAGTTACCTTAAAATTTAGGTTTTGGAAATATGGGTGATTAAATTAGTCGCTATGCGATGTGCGGACAACGATTTGTCTAAGTTTGACATGAAATATAAAAATAAATACGGAATTGTGGATACATGACGTACACATAGGGTGATAGAATAGGACCAGAACGTCTGTATTATACCACCCAAGTTACCGTAAAAACTTAGGTTTTGGAAATATGGGTGATTAAATTAGTCGCTATGCGATGTGCGGAAACGATTTGTCTAAGTTTGCCATGAAATATAAAAATAAATACGGAATTTTGGATACATGACGTACACATTGGGTGATAGAATAGGATTAGAACTATATTATTATACCACTCAGGTTACCGTCATAACTTAGGTTTTGGAAATACGGGTGATTAATATAGTCGCTTTGTATGTGTGGACAGCGATCCACCTAAGTTTGACATAAAATATAAAATAAATACGGGAGTGTGTCGGCATGACGTACACTTAGGATGAAAGAATAGGACCAGAACTTTAGTACTATACCACCCAAGTTACCTTAAAAACTTAGGTTTTGGAAATATGGGTGATTACATTAGTCGCTATGCGATGTGCGGACAGCGATTTGTCAAATTATGACATGAAAAATAAAATAAATACGAAAGTGTGCCAACATGACGTACACATAGGATGATAGAATAGGTCCTGAAATTTAGTATTATACCACCAAAGTTACCTTAAAAACTTAGGTTTTGGAAATATGGGTGATTAAATTAGTCGCTATGCGATGTGCGGACAACGATTTGTCTAAGTTTGACATGAAATATAAAAATAAATACGGAATTGTGGATACATGACGTACACATAGGGTGATAGAATAGGACCAGAACGTCTGTATTATACCACCAAAGTTACCGTAAAAACTTAGGTTTTGGAAATATGGGTGATTAAATTAGTCGCTATGCTATGTGCGGAAACGATTTGTCTAAGTTTGCCATGAAATATAAAAATAAATACGGAATTTTGGATACATGACGTACACATTGGGTGATAGAATAGGATTAGAACTATATTATTATACCACTCAGGTTACCGTCATAACTTAGGTTTTGGAAATACGGGTGATTAAAATAGTCGCTTTGGATGTGTGGACAGCGATCCACCTAAGTTTGACATAAAATATAAAATAAATACGGAAGTGTGTCGGCATGACGTACACGTAGGATGAAAGAATAGGACCAGAACTTTAGTACTATACCACCCAAGTTACCTTAAAAACTTAGGTTTTGGAAATATGGCTGATTAAAGTAGTCGCATTGAGATGTGCGGACAGCGATTTGTCAAATTATGACATGAAAAATAAAATAAATACGAAAGTGTGCTAACATGACGTACACATAGGATGATAGAATAGGTCCTGAAATTTAGTATTATACCACCCAAGTTACCTTAAAAACTTAGGTTTTGGAAATATGGGTGATTAAATTAGTCGCTATGCGATGTGCGGACAACGATTTGTCTAAGTTTGACATGAAATATAAAAATAAATACGGAATTGTGGATACATGACGTACACATAGGGTGATAGAATAGGACCAGAACGTCTGTATTATACCACCCAAGTTACCGTAAAAACTTAGGTTTTGGAAATATGGGTGATTAAATTAGTCGCTATGCGATGTGCGGACAACGATTTGTCTAAGTTTGACATGAAATATAAAAATAAATACGGAATTTTGGATACATGACGTACACATTGGGTGATAGAATAGGACCAGAACTTCTGTATTATACAACCCAAGTTACCGTAAAAACTTAGGTTTTGGAAATATGGCTGATTAAAGTAGTCGCATTGAGATGTGCGGACAGAGATTTGTCGAAGTTTGACACGAAATATAAAAAAAATACGGAGGTGTGCCAACATGACGTACACATAGGATGATAGAATATGTCCAGAACTTTAGTACTATACCACCCAAGTTTCCTTAAAAACTTAGGTTTTGGAAATATGGGTGATTATATTAGTCGCTATGCGATGTGCGGACAACGATTTTTCTAAGTTTGACATGAAATATAAAAATAAATACGGAATTGTGGATACATGACGTACACATAGGGTGATAGAATAGGACCAGAACTTCTGTATTATACCACCCAAGTTACCGTAAAAACTTAGGTTTTGGAAATATGGCTGATTAAAGTAGTCGCATTGAGATGTGCGGACAGCGATTTGTCAAAGTATGACATAAAATATAAAATAAATACGGCAGTGTGTCAGCATGACGTACACGTAGGATGAATGAATAGGACCAGACCTTTAGTACTTTACCACCCAAGTTACCTTAAAAACTTAGGTTTTGGAAATATGGGTGATTAAATTAGTCGCTATGCGATGTGCGGACAACGATTTGTCAAAGTATGACATGAAAAATAAAAATAAATACGGAATTGTGCCAACATGACGTACACATAGGATGATAGAATAGGTCCTGAAATTTAGTATTATACCACCCAAGTTACCGTAAAAACTTAGGTTTTGGAAATATGGGTGATTAAATTAGTCGCTATGCGATGTGCGGACGACGATTTGTCTAAGTATGACACGAAATATAAAAAAATACGGAGGTGTGCCAACATGACGTACACATAGGATGATAGAATAGGTCCAGAACTTTAGTACTATACCACCCAAGTTACCGTAAAAACTTAGGTTTTGGAAATATGGCTGATTAAAGTAGTCGCATTGAGATGTGCGGACAGCGATTTGTCTAAGTTTGACATGAAATATAAAAATAAATACGGAATTGTGGATACATGACGTACACATAGGGTGATAGAATAGGACCAGAACTTCTGTATCATACCACCCAAGTTACCGTAAAAACTTAGGTTTTGGAAATATGGGTGAATAAATTAGTCGCTATGCGATGTGCGGAAACGATTTGTCTAAGTTTGCCATGAAATATAAAAATAAATACGGAATTTTGGATACATGACGTACACATTGGGTGATATAATAGGATTAGAACTATATTATTATACCACTCAGGTTACCGTCATAACTTAGGTTTTGGAAATACGGGTGATTAAAATAGTCGCTTTGGATGTGTGGACAGCGATCCACCTAAGTTTGACATAAAATATAAAATAAATACGGAAGTGTGTCGGCATGACGTACACGTAGGATGAAAGAATAGAACCAGAACTTTAGTACTATACCACCCAATTTACCTTAAAAACTTAGGTTTTGGAAATATGGCTGATTAAAGTAGTAGCATTAAGATGTGCGGACAGCGATTTGTCCAATTATGACATGAAAAATAAAATAAATACGAAAGTGTGCCAACATGACGTACACATAGGATGATAGAATAGGTCCTGAAATTTAGTATTATACCACCCAAGTTACCTTAAAAACTTAGGTTTTGGAAATATGGGTGATTAAATTAGTCGCTATGCGATGTGCGGACAACGATTTGTCTAAGTTTGACATGAAATATAAAAATAAATACGGAATTGTGGATACATGACGTACACATAGGGTTATAGAATAGGACCAGAACGTAGGTATTATACCACCCAAGTTACCGTAAAAACTTAGGTTTTGGAAATATGGGTGATTAAATTAGTCGCTATGCGATGTGCGGAAACGATTTGTCTAAGTTTGCCATGAAATATAAAAATAAATACGGAATTTTGGATACATGACGTACACATTGGGTGATAGAATAGGATTAGAACTATATTATTATACCACTCAGGTTACCGTCATAACTTAGGTTTTGGAAATACGGGTGATTAAAATAGTCGCTTTGGATGTGTGGACAGCGATCCACCTAAGTTTGACATAAAATATAAAATAAATACGGAAGTGTGTCGGCATGACGTACACGTAGGATGAAAGAATAGGACCAGAACTTTAGTACTATACCACCCAAGTTACCTTAAAAACTTAGGTTTTGGAAATATGGCTGATTAAAGTAGTCGCATTGAGATGTGCGGACAGCGATTTGTCAAATTATGACATGAAAAATAAAATAAATACGAAAGTGTGCTAACATGACGTACACATAGGATGATAGAATAGGTCCTGAAATTTAGTATTATACCACCCAAGTTACCTTAAAAACTTAGGTTTTTGAAATATGGGTGATTAAATTAGTCGCTATGCGATGTGCGGACAACGATTTGTCTAAGTTTGACATGAAATATAAAAATAAATACGGAATTGTGGATACATGACGTACGCATAGGGTGATAGAATAGGACCAGAACGTCTGTATTATACCACCCAAGTTACCGTAAAAACTTAGGTTTTGGAAATATGGGTGATTAAATTAGTCGCTATGCGATGTGCGGACAACGATTTGTCTAAGTTTGACATGAAATATAAAAATAAATACGGAATTTTGGATACATGACGTACACATTGGGTGATAGAATAGGACCAGAACTTCTGTATTATACAACCCAAGTTACCGTAAAAACTTAGGTTTTGGAAATATGGCTGATTAAAGTAGTCGCATTGAGATGTGCGGACAGAGATTTGTCGAAGTTTGACACGAAATATAAAAAAATGCGGAGGTGTGCCAACATGACGTACACATAGGATGATAGAATATGTCCAGAACTTTAGTACTATACCACCCAAGTTTCCTTAAAAACTTAGGTTTTGGAAATATGGGTGATTATATTAGTCGCTATGCGATGTGCGGACAACGATTTGTCTAAGTTTGACATGAAATATAAAAATAAATACGGAATTGTGGATACATGACCTACACATAGGGTGATAGAATAGGACCAAAACTTCTGTATTATACCACCCAAGTTACCGTAAAAACTTAGGTTTTGGAAATATGGCTGATTAAAGTAGTCGCATTGAGATGTGCGGACAGCGATTTGTCAAAGTATGACATAAAATATAAAATAAATACGGCAGTGTGTCAGCATGACGTACACGTAGGATGAATGAATAGGACCAGAACTTTAGTACTATACCAACCAAGTTACCTTAAAAACTTAGGTTTTGGAAATATGGGTGATTAAATTAGTCGCTATGCGATGTGCGGACAACGATTTGTCAAAGTATGACATGAAAAATAAAAATAAATACGGAATTGTGCCAACATGACGTACACATAGGATGATAGAATAGGTCCTGAAATTTAGTATTATACCACCCAAGTTACCGTAAAAACTTAGGTTTTGGAAATATGGGTGATTAAATTAGTCGCTATGCGATGTGCGGACGACGATTTGTCTAAGTATGACACGAAATATAAAAAAAATACGGAGGTGTGCCAACATGACGTACACATAGGATGATATAATAGGTCCAGAACTTTAGTACTATACCACCCAAGTTACCGTAAAAACTTAGGTTTTGGAAATATGGCTGATTAAAGTAGTCGCATTGAGATGTGCGGACAGCGATTTGTCTAAGTTTGACATGAAATATAAAAATAAATACGGAATTGTGGATACATGACGTACACATAGGGTGATAGAATAGGACCAGAACTTCTGTATCATACCACCCAAGTTACCGTAAAAACTTAGGTTTTGGAAATATGGGTGAATAAATTAGTCGCTATGCGATGTGCGGACAACGATTTGTCGAAGTTTGACACGAAATATAAAAAAAATACGGAGGTGTGCCAACATGACGTACACATAGGATGATAGAATAGGTCCAGAACTTTAGTAATATACCACCCAAGTTACCGTAAAAACTTAGGTTTTGGAAATATGGGTGATTAAAATAGTCGCTATGCGATGTGCGGACAACGATTTGTCTAAGTTTGACATGAAATATAAAAATAAATACGGAGGTGTGCCAACATTACGTACACGTAGGATGAAAGAATAGGACCAGAACTTTAGTACTATACCACCCAAGTTACCTTAAAAACTTAGGTTTTGGAAATATGGGTGATTAAATTAGTCGCTATGCGATGTGCGGACAACGATTTGTCTAAGTTTGACATGAAATATAAAAATAAATACGGAATTGTGGATACATAACGTACACATAGGGTGATAGAATAGGACCAGAACTTCTGTATCATACCACCCAAGTTACCGTAAAAACTTAGGTTTTGGAAATATGGGTGAATAAATTAGTCGCTATGCGATGTGCGGAAACGATTTGTCTAAGTTTGCCATGAAATATAAAAATAAATACGGAATTTTGGATACATGACGTACACATTGGGTGATAGAATAGGATTAGAACTATATTATTATACCACTCAGGTTACCGTCATAACTTAGGTTTTGGAAATACGGGTGATTAAAATAGTCGCTTTGGATGTGTGGACAGCGATCCACCTAAGTTTGACATAAAATATAAAATAAATACGGAAGTGTGTCGGCATGACGTACACGTAGGATGAAAGAATAGAACCAGAACTTTAGTACTATACCACCCAATTTACCTTAAAAACTTAGGTTTTGGAAATATGGCTGATTAAAGTAGTAGCATTAAGATGTGCGGACAGCGATTTGTCCAATTATGACATGAAAAATAAAATAAATACGAAAGTGTGCCAACATGACGTACACATAGGATGATAGAATAGGTCCTGAAATTTAGTATTATACCACCCAAGTTACCTTAAAAACTTAGGTTTTGGAAATATGGGTGATTAAATTAGTCGCTATGCGATGTGCGGACAACGATTTGTCTAAGTTTGACATGAAATATAAAAATAAATACGGAATTGTGGATACATGACGTACACATAGGGTGATAGAATAGGACCAGAACGTAGGTATTATACCACCCAAGTTACCGTAAAAACTTAGGTTTTGGAAATATGGGTGATTAAATTAGTCGCTATGCGATGTGCGGAAACGATTTGTCTAAGTTTGCCATGAAATATAAAAATAAATACGGAATTTTGGATACATGACGTACACATTGGGTGATAGAATAGGATTAGAACTATATTATTATACCACTCAGGTTACCGTCATAACTTAGGTTTTGGAAATACGGGTGATTAAAATAGTCGCTTTGGATGTGTGGACAGCGATCCACCTAAGTTTGACATAAAATATAAAATAAATACGGAAGTGTGTCGGCATGACGTACACGTAGGATGAAAGAATAGGACCAGAACTTTAGTACTATACCACCCAAGTTACCTTAAAAACTTAGGTTTTGGAAATATGGCTGATTAAAGTAGTCGCATTGAGATGTGCGGACAGCGATTTGTCAAATTATGACATGAAAAATAAAATAAATACGAAAGTGTGCTAACATGACGTACACATAGGATGATAGAATAGGTCCTGAAATTTAGTATTATACCACCCAAGTTACCTTAAAAACTTAGGTTTTTGAAATATGGGTGATTAAATTAGTCGCTATGCGATGTGCGGACAACGATTTGTCTAAGTTTGACATGAAATATAAAAATAAATACGGAATTGTGGATACATGACGTACACATAGGGTGATAGAATAGGACCAGAACGTCTGTATTATACCACCCAAGTTACCGTAAAAACTTAGGTTTTGGAAATATGGGTGATTAAATTAGTCGCTATGCGATGTGCGGACAACGATTTGTCTAAGTTTGACATGAAATATAAAAATAAATACGGAATTTTGGATACATGACGTACACATTGGGTGATAGAATAGGACCAGAACTTCTGTATTATACAACCCAAGTTACCGTAAAAACTTAGGTTTTGGAAATATGGCTGATTAAAGTAGTCGCATTGAGATGTGCGGACAGAGATTTGTCGAAGTTTGACACGAAATATAAAAAAAATACGGAAGTGTGCCAACATGACGTACACATAGGATGATAGAATATGTCCAGAACTTTAGTACTATACCACCCAAGTTTCCTTAAAAACTTAGGTTTTGGAAATATGGGTGATTATATTAGTCGCTATGCGATGTGCGGACAACGATTTGTCTAAGTTTGACATGAAATATAAAAATAAATACGGAATTGTGGATACATGACGTACACATAGGGTGATAGAATAGGACCAAAACTTCTGTATTATACCACCCAAGTTACCGTAAAAACTTAGGTTTTGGAAATATGGCTGATTAAAGTAGTCGCATTGAGATGTGCGGACAGCGATTTGTCAAAGTATGACATAAAATATAAAATAAATACGGCAGTGTGTCAGCATGACGTACACGTAGGATGAATGAATAGGACCAGAACTTTAGTACTATACCAACCAAGTTACCTTAAAAACTTAGGTTTTGGAAATATGGGTGATTAAATTAGTCGCTATGCGATGTGCGGACAACGATTTGTCAAAGTATGACATGAAAAATAAAAATAAATACGGAATTGTGCCAACATGACGTACACATAGGATAATAGAATAGGTCCTGAAATTTAGTATTATACCACCCAAGTTACCGTAAAAACTTAGGTTTTGGAAATATGGGTGATTAAATTAGTCGCTATGCGATGTGCGGACGACGATTTGTCTAAGTATGACACGAAATATAAAAAAAATACGGAGGTGTGCCAACATGACGTACACATAGGATGATATAATAGGTCCAGAACTTTAGTACTATACCACCCAAGTTACCGTAAAAACTTAGGTTTTGGAAATATGGCTGATTAAAGTAGTCGCATTGAGATGTGCGGACAGCGATTTGTCTAAGTTTGACATGAAATATAAAAATAAATACGGAATTGTGGATACATGACGTACATAGGGTGATAGAATAGGACCAGAACTTCTGTATCATACCACCCAAGTTACCGTAAAAACTTAGGTTTTGGAAATATGGGTGAATAAATTAGTCGCTATGCGATGTGCGGACAACGATTTGTCGAAGTTTGACACGAAATATAAAAAAAATACGGAGGTGTGCCAACATGACGTACACATAGGATGATAGAATAGGTCCAGAACTTTAGTAATATACCACCCAAGTTACCTTAAAAACTTAGGTTTTGGAAATATGGGTGATTAAAATAGTCGCTATGCGATGTGCGGACAACGATTTGTCTAAGTTTGACATGAAATATAAAAATAAATACGGAGGTGTGCCAACATTACGTACACGTAGGATGAAAGAATAGGACCAGAACTTTAGTACTATACCACCCAAGTTACCTTAAAAACTTAGGTTTTGGAAATATGGGTGATTAAATTAGTCGCTATGCGATGTGCGGACAACGATTTGTCTAAGTTTGACATGAAATATAAAAATAAATACGGAATTGTGGATACATGACGTACACATAGGGTGATAGAATAGGACCAGAACTTCTGTATCATACCACCCAAGTTACCGTAAAAACTTAGGTTTTGGAAATATGGGTGAATAAATTAGTCGCTATGCGATGTGCGGAAACGATTTGTCTAAGTTTGCCATGAAATATAAAAATAAATACGGAATTTTGGATACATGACGTACACATTGGGTGATAGAATAGGATTAGAACTATATTATTATACCACTCAGGTTACCGTCATAACTTAGGTTTTGGAAATACGGGTGATTAAAATAGTCGCTTTGGATGTGTGGACAGCGATCCACCTAAGTTTGACATAAAATATAAAATAAATACGGAAGTGTGTCGGCATAACGTACACGTAGGATGAAAGAATAGAACCAGAACTTTAGTACTATACCACCCAATTTACCTTAAAAACTTAGGTTTTGGAAATATGGCTGATTAAAGTAGTAGCATTAAGATGTGCGGACAGCGATTTGTCCAATTATGACATGAAAAATAAAATAAATACGAAAGTGTGCCAACATGACGTACACATAGGATGATAGAATAGGTCCTGAAATTTAGTATTATACCACCGAAGTTACCTTAAAAACTTAGGTTTTGGAAATATGGGTGATTAAATTAGTCGCTATGCGATGTGCGGACAACGATTTGTCTAAGTTTGACATGAAATATAAAAATAAATACGGAATTGTGGATACATGACGTACACATAGGGTGATAGAATAGGACCAGAACGTAGGTATTATACCACCCAAGTTACCGTAAAAACTTAGGTTTTGGAAATATGGGTGATTAAATTAGTCGCTATGCGATGTGCGGAAACGATTTGTCTAAGTTTGCCATGAAATATAAAAATAAATACGGAATTTTGGATACATGACGTACACATTGGGTGATAGAATAGGATTAGAACTATATTATTATACCACTCAGGTTACCGTCATAACTTAGGTTTTGGAAATACGGGTGATTAAAATAGTCGCTTTGGATGTGTGGACAGCGATCCACCTAAGTTTGACATAAAATATAAAATAAATACGGAAGTGTGTCGGCATGACGTACACGTAGGATGAAAGAATAGGACCAGAACTTTAGTACTATACCACCCAAGTTACCTTAAAAACTTAGGTTTTGGAAATATGGCTGATTAAAGTAGTCGCATTGAGATGTGCGGACAGCGATTTGTCAAATTATGACATGAAAAATAAAATAAATACGAAAGTGTGCTAACATGACGTACACATAGGATGATAGAATAGGTCCTGAAATTTAGTATTATACCACCCAAGTTACCTTAAAAACTTAGGTTTTTGAAATATGGGTGATTAAATTAGTCGCTATGCGATGTGCGGACAACGATTTGTCTAAGTTTGACATGAAATATAAAAATAAATACGGAATTGTGGATACATGACGTACACATAGGGTGATAGAATAGGACCAGAACGTCTGTATTATACCACCCAAGTTACCGTAAAAACTTAGGTTTTGGAAATATGGGTGATTAAATTAGTCGCTATGCGATGTGCGGACAACGATTTGTCTAAGTTTGACATGAAATATAAAAATAAATACGGAATTTTGGATACATGACGTACACATTGGGTGATAGAATAGGACCAGAACTTCTGTATTATACAACCCAAGTTACCGTAAAAACTTAGGTTTTGGAAATATGGCTGATTAAAGTAGTCGCATTGAGATGTGCGGACAGAGATTTGTCGAAGTTTGACACGAAATATAAAAAAAATACGGAGGTGTGCCAACATGACGTACACATAGGATGATAGAATATGTCCAGAACTTTAGTACTATACCACCCAAGTTTCCTTAAAAACTTAGGTTTTGGAAATATGGGTGATTATATTAGTCGCTATGCGATGTGCGGACAACGATTTGTCTAAGTTTGACATGAAATATAAAAATAAATACGGAATTGTGGATACATGACGTACACATAGGGTGATAGAATAGGACCAAAACTTCTGTATTATACCACCCAAGTTACCGTAAAAACTTAGGTTTTGGAAATATGGCTGATTAAAGTAGTCGCATTGAGATGTGCGGACAGCGATTTGTCAAAGTATGACATAAAATATAAAATAAATACGGCAGTGTGTCAGCATGACGTACACGTAGGATGAATGAATAGGACCAGAACTTTAGTACTATACCAACCAAGTTACCTTAAAAACTTAGGTTTTGGAAATATGGGTGATTAAATTAGTCGCTATGCGATGTGCGGACAACGATTTGTCAAAGTATGACATGAAAAATAAAAATAAATACGGAATTGTGCCAACATGACGTACACATAGGATGATAGAATAGGTCCTGAAATTTAGTATTATACCACCCAAGTTACCGTAAAAACTTAGGTTTTGGAAATATGGGTGATTAAATTAGTCGCTATGCGATGTGCGGACGACGATTTGTCTAAGTATGACACGAAATATAAAAAAAATACGGAGGTGTGCCAACATGACGTACACATAGGATGATATAATAGGTCCAGAACTTTAGTACTATACCACCCAAGTTACCGTAAAAACTTAGGTTTTGGAAATATGGCTGATTAAAGTAGTCGCATTGAGATGTGCGGACAGCGATTTGTCTAAGTTTGACATGAAATATAAAAATAAATACGGAATTGTGGATACATGACGTACACATAGGGTGATAGAATAGGACCAGAACTTCTGTATCATACCACCCAAGTTACCGTAAAAACTTAGGTTTTGGAAATATGGGTGAATAAATTAGTCGCTATGCGATGTGCGGACAACGATTTGTCGAAGTTTGACACGAAATATAAAAAAAATACGGAGGTGTGCCAACATGACGTACACATAGGATGATAGAATAGGTCCAGAACTTTAGTAATATACCACCCAAGTTACCGTAAAAACTTAGGTTTTGGAAATATGGGTGATTAAAATAGTCGCTATGCGATGTGCGGACAACGATTTGTCTAAGTTTGACATGAAATATAAAAATAAATACGGAGGTGTGCCAACATTACGTACACGTAGGATGAAAGAATAGGACCAGAACTTTAGTACTATACCACCCAAGTTACCTTAAAAACTTAGGTTTTGGAAATATGGGTGATTAAATTAGTCGCTATGCGATGTGCGGACAACGATTTGTCTAAGTTTGACATGAAATATAAAAATAAATACGGAATTGTGGATACATGACGTACACATAGGGTGATAGAATAGGACCAGAACTTCTGTATTATACCACCCAAGTTACCGTAAAAACTTAGGTTTTGGAAATATGGGTGATTAAATTAGTCGCTATGCGATGTGCGGAAACGATTTGTCTAAGTTTGCCATGAAATATAAAAATAAATACGGAATTTTGGATACATGACGTACACATTGGGTGATAGAATAGGATTAGAACTATATTATTATACCACTCAGGTTACCGTCATAACTTAGGTTTTGGAAATACGGGTGATTAAAATAGTCGCTTTGGATGTGTGGACAGCGATCCACCTAAGTTTGACATAAAATATAAAATAAATACGGAAGTGTGTCGGCATGACGTACACGTAGGATGAAAGAATAGGACCAGAACTTTAGTACTATACCACCCAAGTTACCTTAAAAACTTAGGTTTTGGAAATATGGCTGATTAAAGTAGTCGCATTAAGATGTGCGGACAGCGATTTGTCAAATTATGACATGAAAAATAAAATAAATACGAAAGTGTGCCAACATGACGTACACATAGGATGATAGAATAGGTCCTGAAATTTAGTATTATACCACCCAAGTTACCTTAAAAACTTAGGTTTTGGAAATATGGGTGATTAAATTAGTCGCTATGCGATGTGCGGACAACGATTTGTCTAAGTTTGACATGAAATATAAAAATAAATACGGAATTGTGGATACATGACGTACACATAGGGTGATAGAATAGGACCAGAACGTCTGTATTATACCACCCAAGTTACCGTAAAAACTTAGGTTTTGGAAATATGGGTAATTAAATTAGTCGCTATGCGATGTGCGGAAACGATTTGTCTAAGTTTGCCATGAAATATAAAAATAAATACGGAATTTTGGATACATGACGTACACATTGGGTGATAGAATAGGATTAGAACTATATTATTATACCACTCAGGTTACCGTCATAACTTAGGTTTTGGAAATACGGGTGATTAAAATAGTCGCTTTGGATGTGTGGACAGCGATCCACCTAAGTTTGACATAAAATATAAAATAAATACGGAAGTGTGTCGGCATGACGTACACGTAGGATGAAAGAATAGGACCAGAACTTTAGTACTATACCACCCAAGTTACCTTAAAAACTTAGGTTTTGGAAATATGGCTGATTAAAGTAGTCGCATTGAGATGTGCGGACAGCGATTTGTCAAATTATGACATGAAAAATAAAATAAATACGAAAGTGTGCCAACATGACGTACACATAGGATGATAGAATAGGTCCTGAAATTTAGTATTATACCACCCAAGTTTCCTTAAAAACTTAGGTTTTGGAAATATGGGTGATTAAATTAGTCGCTATGCGATGTGCGGACAACGATTTGTCTAAGTTTGACATGAAATATAAAAATAAATACGGAATTGTGGATACATGACGTACACATAGGGTGATAGAATAGGACTAGATCGTCTGTATTATACCACCCAAGTTACCGTAAAAACTTAGGTTTTTGAAATATGGGTGATTAAATAAGTCGCTATGCGATGTGCGGACAACGATTTGTCTAAGTTTGACATGAAATATAAAAATAAATACGGAATTTTGGATACATGACGTACACATTGGGTGATAGAATAGGACCAGAACTTCTGTATTATACAACCCAAGTTACCGTAAAAACTTAGGTTTTGGAAATATGGCTGATTAAAGTAGTCGCATTGAGATGTGCGGACAGATATTTGTCGAAGTTTGACACGAAATATAAAAAAAATACGGAGGTGTGCCAACATGACGTACACATAGGATGATAGAATATGTCCAGAACTTTAGTACTATACCACCCAAGTTTCCTTAAAAACTTAGGTTTTGGAAATATGGGTGATTATATTAGTCGCTATGCGATGTGCGGACAACGATTTGTCTAAGTTTGACATGAAATATAAAAATAAATACGGAATTGTGGATACATGACGTACACATAGGGTGATAGAATAGGACCAGAACTTCTGTATTATACCACCCAAGTTACCGTAAAAACTTAGGTTTTGGAAATATGGCTGATTAAAGTAGTCGCATTGAGATGTGCGGACAGCGATTTGTCAAAGTATGACATAAAATATAAAATAAATACGGCAGTGTGTCAGCATGACGTACACGTAGGATGAAAGAATAGGACCATAACTTTAGTACTATACCACCCAAGTTACCTTAAAAACTTAGGTTTTGGAAATATGGGTGATTAAATTAGTCGCTATGCGATGTGCGGACAACGATTTGTCAAAGTATGACATGAAAAATAAAAATAAATACGGAATTGTGCCAACATGACGTACACATAGGATGATAGAATAGGTCCTGAAATTTAGTATTATACCACCCAAGTTACCGTAAAAACTTAGGTTTTGGAAATATGGGTGATTAAATTAGTCGCTATGCGATGTGCGGACAACGATTTGTCTAAGTATGACACGAAATATAAAAAAAATACGGAGGTGTGCCAACATGACGTACACATAGGATGATAGAATAGGTCCAGAACTTTAGTACTATACCACCCAAGTTACCGTAAAAACTTAGGTTTTGGAAATATGGCTGATTAAAGTAGTCGCATTGAGATGTGCGGACAGCGATTTGTCTAAGTTTGACATGAAATATAAAAATAAATACGGAATTGTGGATACATGACGTACACATGGGGTGATAGAATAGGACCAGAACTTTTGTATCATACCACCCAAGTTACCGTAAAAACTTAGGTTTTGGAAATATGGGTGAATAAATTAGTCGCTATGCGATGTGCGGACAACGATTTGTCGAAGTTTGACACGAAATATAAAAAAATACGGAGGTGTGCCAACATGACGTACACATAGGATGATAGAATAGGTCCAGAACTTTAGTAATATACCACCCAAGTTACCGTAAAAACTTAGGTTTTGGAAATATGGTTGATTAAAATAGTCGTTATGCGATGTGCGGACAACGATTTGTCTAAGTTTGACATGAAATATAAAAATAAATACGGAGTTGTGCCAACATTACGTACAAGTAGGATGAAAGAATAGGACCAGAACTTTAGTACTATACCACCCAAGTTACCTTAAAAACTTAGGTTTTGGAAATATGGGTGATTAAATTAGTCGCTATGCGATGTGCGGACAACGATTTGTCTAAGTTTGACATGAAATATAAAAATAAATACGGAATTGTGGATACATGACGTACACATAGGGTGATAGAATAGGACCAGAACTTCTGTATTATACCACCCAAGTTACCGTAAAAACTTAGGTTTTGGAAATATGGGTGATTAAATTAGTCGCTATGCGATGTGCGGAAACGATTTGTCTAAGTTTGCCATGAAATATAAAAATAAATACGGAATTTTGGATACATGACGTACACATTGGGTGATAGAATAGGATTAGAACTATATTATTATACCACTCAGGTTACCGTCATAACTTAGGTTTTGGAAATACGGGTGATTAAAATAGTCGCTTTGGATGTGTGGACAGCGATCCACCTAAGTTTGACATAAAATATAAAATAAATACGGAAGTGTGTCGGCATGACGTACACGTAGGATGAAAGAATAGGACCAGAACTTTAGTACTATACCACCCAAGTTACCTTAAAAACTTAGGTTTTGGAAATATGGCTGATTAAAGTAGTCGCATTGAGATGTGCGGACAGCGATTTGTCAAATTATGACATGAAAAATAAAATAAATACGAAAGTGTGCCAACATGACGTACACATAGGATGATAGAATAGGTCCTGAAATTTAGTATTATACCACCCAAGTTACCTTAAAAACTTAGGTTTTGGAAATATGGGTGATTAAATTAGTCGCTATGCGATGTGCGGACAACGATTTGTCTAAGTTTGACATGAAATATAAAAATAAATACGGAATTTTAAATACATGACGTACACATTGGGTGATAGAATAGGACCAGAACTTCTGTATTATACAACCCAAGTTACCGTAAAAACTTAGGTTTTGGAAATATGGGTGATTAAATTAGTCGCTATGCGATGTGCGGACAACGATTTGTCTAAGTTTGACATGAAATATAAAAATAAATACGGAATTTTGGATACATGACGTACACATTGGGTGATAGAATAGGACCAGAACTTCTGTATTATACAACCCAAGTTACCGTAAAAACTTAGGTTTTGGAAATATGGCTGATTAAAGTAGTCGCATTGAGATGTGCGGACAGAGATTTGTCGAAGTTTGACACGAAATATAAAAAAAATACGGAGGTGTGCCAACATGACGTACACATAGGATGATAGAATATGTCCAGAACTTTAGTACTATACCACCCAAGTTACCTAAAAAACTTAGGTTTTGGAAATATGGGTGATTAAATTAGTCGCTATGCGATGTGCGGACAACGATTTGTCTAAGTTTGACATGAAATATAAAAATAAATACGGAATTGTGGATACATGACGTACACATAGGGTGATAGAATAGGACCAGAACTTCTGTATTATACCACCCAAGTTACCGTAAAAACTTAGGTTTTGGAAATATGGCTGATTAAAGTAGTCGCATTGAGATGTGCGGACAGCGATTTGTCAAAGTATGACATAAAATATAAAATAAATACGGCAGTGTGTCAGCATGACGTACACGTAGGATGAAAGAATAGGACCAGAACTTTAGTACTATACCACCTAAGTTACCTTAAAAACTTAGGTTTTGGAAATATGGGTGATTAAATTAGTCGCTATGCGATGTGCGGACAACGATTTGTCAAAGTATGACATGAAAAATAAAAATAAATACGGAATTGTGCCAACATGACGTACACATAGGATGATAGAATAGGTCCTGAAATTTAGTATTATACCACCCAAGTCACCGTAAAAACTTAGGTTTTGGAAATATGGGTGATTAAATTAGTCGCTATGCGATGTGCGGACAACGATTTGTCTAAGTATGACACGAAATATAAAAAAAATACGGAGGTGTGCCAACATGACGTACACATAGGATGATAGAATAGGTCCAGAACTTTAGTACTATACCACCCAAGTTACCGTAAAAACTTAGGTTTTGGAAATATGGCTGATTAAAGTAGTCGCATTGAGATGTGCGGACAGCGATTTGTCTAAGTTTGACATGAAATATAAAAATAAATACGGAATTGTGGATACATGACGTACACATAGGGTGATAGAATAGGACCAGAACTTCTGTATCATACCACCCAAGTTACCGTAAAAACTTAGGTTTTGGAAATATGGGTGATTAAATTAGTCGCTATGCGATGTGCGGACAACGATTTGTCGAAGTTTGACACGAAATATAAAAAAAATACGGAGGTGTGCCAACATGACGTACACATAGGATGATAGAATAGGTCCAGAACTTTAGTAATATACCACCCAAGTTACCGTAAAAACTTAAGTTTTGGAAATATGGGTGATTAAAATAGTCGCTATGCGATGTGCGGACAACGATTTGTCTAAGTTTGACATGAAATATAAAATTAATACGGAAGTGTTCCAACATGACGTACACATAGTATGATAGAATAGGTCCAGAACTTTAGTACTATACCACCCAAGTTACCGTAAAAACTTAGGTTTTGGAAATATGGCTGATTAAAGTAGTCGCATTGAGATGTGCGGACAGCGATTTGTCAAAGTATGACATGAAAAATAAAATAAATACGGCAGTGTGCCAACAAGACGTACACATAGGATGATAGAATATGTCCAGAACTTTAGTACTATACCACCCAAGTTACCGTAAAAACTTGGGTTTTGGAAATATGGCTGATTAAATTAGTCGCTATGCGATGTGCGGACAACGATTTGTCTAAGTTTGACATGAAATATAAAAATAAATACGGAATTATGAATACATGACGTTCACATAGGGTGATAAAATAGGACCAGAAATTTAGTATTATACCACCCAAGTTACCTTAAAAACTTAGGTTTTGGAAATATGGGTGATTAAATTAGTCGCTATGCGATGTGCGGACAACGATTTGTCTAAGTTTGACATGAAATATAAAATAAATACGGAAGTGTGCCAACATGACGTACACATAGGATGATAGAATAGGTCCTGAAATTTAGTATTATACCACCCAAGTTACCTTAAAAACTTAGGTTTTGGAAATATGGGTGATTAAATTAGTCGCTATGCGATGTGCGGACAACGATTTGTCTAAATTTGACATGAAATATAAAAATAAATACGGAATTGTGGATACATGACGTACACATAGGGTGATAGAATAGGACCAGAACTTCTGTATTATACCACCCAAGTTACCGTATAAACTTGGGTTTTGGAAATATGGCTGATTAAAGTAGTCGCTTTGCGATGGGCGGACAGCGATTTGTCTAAGTTTGACATGAAATATAAAATTAATACGGAAGTGTTCCAACATGACGTACACATAGTATGATAGAATAGGTCCAGAACTTTAGTACTATACCACCCAAGTTACCTTAAAAACTTAGGTTTTGGAAATATGGAATCGCTGTCCGCACATCTCAATGCGACTACTTTAATCAGCCATATTTCCAAAACCTAAGTTTTTACGGTAACTTGGGTGGTATAGTACAGAAGTTTTGGTCCTATTCTATCACCCTATGTGTACGTAATGTTGGCACACCTCCGTATTTTTTTTATATTTCATGTCATACTTAGACAAATCGTTGTCCGCACATCGCATAGCGACTAATTTAATCACCCATATTTCCAAAACCTAAGTTTTAAGGTAACTTGGGTGGTATAGTACTAAAGTTCTGGTCCTATTCTTTCATCCTACGTGTACGTAATGTTGGCACACCACCGTATTTATTTTTATATTTCATGTCAAACTTAGACAAATCGTTTCCGCACATCGCATAGCGACTAATTTAATCACCCATATTTCCAAAACCTAAGTTTTTACAGTAACTTGGGTGGTATAATACAGAAGTTCTGGTCCTGTTCTATCACCCTATATGTACGTAATGTTGGCACACCTCCGTATTTATTATTATATTTAATGTCATACTTAGACAAATCGTTGTCCGCACATCGCATAGCGACTAATTTAATCACCCATATATCCAAAACCTAAGATTTTAAGGTAACTTGGGTGGTATAGTACAGAAGTTCTTGTCCTATTCTATCACCCTATGTGTACGTCATGTATCCACAATTCCGTATTTATTTTTATATTTAATGTCAAACTTAGACAAATCGTTGTCCGCACATCGCATAGCGACTAATTTAATCACCCATTATTCCAAAACCTAAGTTTTTACGGTAACTTGGGTGGTATAGTACTAAAGTTCTGGACCTATTCTATCATCCTATGTGTACGTAAAGTTGGCACACCTCCGTATTTATTATTATATTTCATGTCATACTTAGACAAATCGTTGTCCGCACATCGCATAGCGACTAATTTAATCACCCATGTTTCCAAAACCTAAGTTTTTAAGGTAACTTGGGGGGTATAATACTAAATTTCAGGACCTATTCTATCATCCTATGTGTACGTCATGTTGGCACACTTCCGTATTTATTTTATTTTTCATGTCATACTTTGACAAATCGCTGTCCGCACATCTCAATGCGACTACTTTAATCAGCCATATTTCCAAAACCTAAGTTTTTACGGTAACTTGGGTGGTATAATACAGAAGTTCTGGTCCTATTCTATCACCCTATGTGTACGTCATGTTGGCACACCTCCGTATTTATTATTATATTTCATGTCATACTTAGACAAATCGTTGTCCGCACATCGGATAGCGACTAATTTAATCAGCCATATTTCCAAAACCTAAGTTTTTAAGGTAACTTGGGTGGTATAGTACTAAAGTTCTGGTCCTATTCTTTCATCCTACGTGTACGTCATGCTGACACACTGCCGTATTTATTTTATTTTTCATGTCATACTTTGACAATTCGCTGTCCGCATATCTCAATGTGACTACTTTAATCAGCCATATTTCCAAAACCTAAGTTTTTACGGTAACTTGGGTGGTATAATACAGAAGTTCTGGTCCTATTCTATCACCCTATGTGTACGTCATGTATCCAAAATTCCGTATTTATTTTTATATTTCATGTCAAACTTAGACAAATCGTTGTCCGCACATCGCATAGCGACTAATTTAATCACCCATATTTCCAAAACCTAAGTTTTTACGGTAACTTGGGTGGTATAATACAGAAGTTCTGGTCCTATTCTATCATCTTACATGTACGTCATGTATCCAGAATTCAGTATTTATTTTTATATTTCATGTCATACTTTGACAAATCGCTGTCCGCACATCTCAATGCGACTACTTTAATCAGCCATATTTCCAAAACCTAAGTTTTTACGGTAACTTGGGTGGTATAATACAGAAGTTCTGGTCCTATTCTATCACCCTATGTGTACGTCATGTTGGCACACCTCCGTATTTATTATTATATTTCATGTCATACTTAGACAAATCGTTGTCCGCACATCGGATAGCGACTAATTTAATCAGCCATATTTCCAAAACCTAAGTTTTTAAGGTAACTTGGGTGGTATAGTACTAAATTTCTGGTCCTATTCTTTCATCCTACGTGTACGTCATGCTGACACACTGCCGTATTTATTTTATTTTTCATGTCATACTTTGACAATTCGCTGTCCGCATATCTCAATGCGACTACTTTAATCAGCCATATTTCCAAAACCTAAGTTTTTACGGTAACTTGGGTGGTATAATACAGAAGTTCTGGTCCTATTCTATCACCCTATGTGTACGTCATGTATCCAAAATTCCGTATTTATTTTTATATTTCATGTCAAACTTAGACAAATCGTTGTCCGCACATCGCATAGCGACTAATTTAATCACCCATATTTCCAAAACCTAAGTTTTTAAGGTAACTTGGGTGGTATAATACTAAATTTCAGGACCTATTTTATCATCATATGTGTACGTCATGTTGGCACACTTCCGTATTTATTTTATTTTTCATGTCATACTTTGACAAATCGCTGTCCGCACATCTCAATGCGACTACTTTAATCAGCCATATTTCCAAAACCTAAGTTTTTACGGTAACTTGGGTGGTATAGTACTAAAGTTCTGGACCTACTCTATCATCCTATGTGTACGTCATGCTGACACACTGCCGTATTTATTTTATATTTTATGTCAAACTTAGGTGGATCACTGTCCACACATCGCATAGCGACTAATTTAATCACCCATATTTCCAAAACCTAAGTTTTTAAGGTAACTTGGGTGGTATAGTACTAAAGTTCTGGTCCTATTCTTTCATCCTACGTGTACGTCATGCTGACACACTGCCGCATTTATTTTATATTTTATGTCAAACTTAGGTGGATCGCTGTCCACACATCCAAAGCGACTATTTTAATCACCCGTATTTCCAAAACCTAAGTTTTGACGGTAACCTGAGTGGTATAATAATATAGTTCTAATCTTATTCTATCACCCAATGTGTACGTCATGTATCTAAAATTCCGTATTTTTTTATATTTCATGTCAAACCTAGACAAATCGTTGTCCGCACATCGCATAGCGACTAATTTAATCACCCATATTTCCAAAACCTAAGTTTTTACGGTAACTTGGGTGGTATAATACAGAAGTTTTGGTCCTATTCTATCACCCTATGTGTACGTCATGTATCCACAATTCCGTATTTATTTTTATATTTCATGTCAAACTTAGACAAATCGTTGTCCGCACATCGGATAGCGACTAATTTAATCACCCATATTTCCAAAACCTAAGTTTTTACGGTAACTTGGGTGGTATAATACTAAATTTCAGGACCTATTCTATAATCCTATGTGTACGTCATGTTGGCACACTTCCGTATTTATTTTATTTTTCATGTCATACTTTGACAAATCGCTGTCCGCACATCTCAATGCGACTACTTTAATCAGCCATATTTCCAAAACCTAAGTTTTAACGGTAACTTGGGTGGTATAATACAGAAGTTCTGGTCCTATTTCATCACCCTACGTGTACGTCATGCTGACACACTGCCGTATTTATTTTATATTTTATGTCAAACTTAGGTGGATCACTGTCCACACATCCAAAGCGACTATTTTTATCACCCGTATTTCCAAAACCTAAGTTTTTAAGGTAACTTGGGTGATATAGTACTAAAGTTCTGGACCTATTCTATCATCCTATGTGTACGTCTTGTTGGCACACCTCCGTATTTTTTTATATTTCGTGTCAAACTTCGACAAATCTCTGTCCGCACATCTCAATGCGACTACTTTAATCAGCCATATTTCCAAAACCTAAGTTTTTACGGTAACTTGGGTGGTATAATACAGAAGTTCTGGTCCTATTCTATCACCCTACGTGTACGTAATGTTGGCAAACCTCCGTATTTATTATTATATTTCATGTCATACTTAGACAAATCGTTGTCCGCACATCGCATAGCGACTAATTTAATCACCCATATTTCCAAAACCTAAGTTTTTAAGGTAACTTGGTTGGTATAGTACTAAAGTTTTGGTCCTATTCTTTCATCCTACGTGTACGTCATGTATCCACAATTCAGTATTTATTTTTATATTTCATGTTAAACTTAGACAAATCGTTGTCCGCACATCGCATAGCGACTAATTTAATCACCCATATTTCCAAAACCTAAGTTTTTACGGTAACTTGGGTGGTATAATAATATAGTTCTTATCCTATTCTATCACCCAATGTGTACGTCATGTATCCAAAATTCCGTATTTTTTTATATTTCATGTCAAACTTAGACAAATCGTTGTCCGCACATCGCATAGCGACTAATTTAATCACCCATATTTCCAAAACCTAAGTTTTTACGGTAACTTGGGTGGTATAATACAGAAGTTTTGGTCCTATTCTATCACCCTATGTGTACGTCATGTATCCACAATTCCGTATTTATTTTTATATTTCATGTCAAACTTAGACAAATCGTTGTCCGCACATCGCATAGCGACTAATTTAATCACCCATATTTCCAAAACCTAAGTTTTTACGGTAACTTGGGTGGTATAATACTAAATTTCAGGACCTATTCTATCATCCTATGTGTACGTCATGTTGGCACACTTCCGTATTTATTTTATTTTTCATGTCATACTTTGACAAATCGCTGTCCGCACATCTCAATGCGACTACTTTAATCAGCCATATTTCCAAAACCTAAGTTTTAACGGTAACTTGGGTGGTATAATACAGAAGTTCTGGTCCTATTTCATCACCCTACGTGTACGTCATGCTGACACACTGCCGTATTTATTTTATATTTTATGTCAAACTTAGGTGGATCACTGTCCACACATCCAAAGCGACTATTTTAATCACCCGTATTTCCAAAACCTAAGTTTTTAAGGTAACTTGGGTGATATAGTACTAAAGTTCTGGAGCTATTCTATCATCCTATGTGTACGTCATGTTGGCACACCTCCGTATTTTTTTTATATTTCGTGTCAAACTTCGACAAATCTCTGTCCGCACATCTCAATGCGACTACTTTAATCAGCCATATTTCCAAAACCTAAGTTTTTACGGTAACTTGGGTGGTATAATACAGAAGTTCTGGTCCTATTCTATCACCCTACGTGTACGTAATGTTGGCACACCTCCGTATTTATTATTATATTTCATGTCATACTTAGACAAATCGTTGTCCGCACATCGCATAGCGACTAATTTAATCACCCATATTTCCAAAACCTAAGTTTTTAAGGTAACTTGGTTGGTATAGTACTAAAGTTCTGGTCCTATTCTTTCATCCTACGTGTACGTCATGTATCCACAATTCAGTATTTATTTTTATATTTTATGTTAAACTTAGACAAATCGTTGTCCGCACATCGCATAGCGACTAATTTAATCACCCATATTTCCAAAACCTAAGTTTTTACGGTAACTTGGGTGGTATAATAATATAGTTCTTATCCTATTCTATCACCCAATGTGTACGTCATGTATCCAAAATTCCGTATTTTTTTATATTTCATGTCAAACTTAGACAAATCGTTGTCCGCACATCGCATAGCGACTAATTTAATCACCCATATTTCCAAAACCTAAGTTTTTACGGTAACTTGGGTGGTATAATACAGAAGTTTTGGTCCTATTCTATCACCCTATGTGTACGTCATGTATCCACAATTCCGTATTTATTTTTATATTTCATGTCAAACTTAGACAAATCGTTGTCCGCACATCGCATAGCGACTAATTTAATCACCCATATTTCCAAAACCTAAGTTTTTACGGTAACTTGGGTGGTATAATACTAAATTTCAGGACCTATTCTATCATCCTATGTGTACGTCATGTTGGCACACTTCCGTATTTATTTTATTTTTCATGTCATACTTTGACAAATCGCTGTCCGCACATCTCAATGCGACTACTTTAATCAGCCATATTTCCAAAACCTAAGTTTTAACGGTAACTTGGGTGGTATAATACAGAAGTTCTGGTCCTATTTCATCACCCTACGTGTACGTCATGCTGACACACTGCCGTATTTATTTTATATTTTATGTCAAACTTAGGTGGATCACTGTCCACACATCCAAAGCGACTATTTTAATCACCCGTATTTCCAAAACCTAAGTTTTTAAGGTAACTTGGGTGATATAGTACTAAAGTTCTGGACCTATTCTATCATCCTATGTGTACGTCATGTTGGCACACCTCCGTATTTTTTTTATATTTCGTGTCAAACTTCGACAAATCTCTGTCCGCACATCTCAATGCGACTACTTTAATCAGCCATATTTCCAAAACCTAAGTTTTTACGGTAACTTGGGTGGTATAATACAGAAGTTCTGGTCCTATTCTATCACCCTACGTGTACGTAATGTTGGCACACCTCCGTATTTATTATTATATTTCATGTCATACTTAGACAAATCGTTGTCCGCACATCGCATAGCGACTAATTTAATCACCCATATTTCCAAAACCTAAGTTTTTAAGGTAACTTGGTTGGTATAGTACTAAAGTTCTGGTCCTATTCTTTCATCCTACGTGTACGTCATGTATCCACAATTCAGTATTTATTTTTATATTTCATGTTAAACTTAGACAAATCGTTGTCCGCACATCGCATAGCGACTAATTTAATCACCCATATTTCCAAAACCTACGTTTTTACGGTAACTTGGGTGGTATAATACAGAAGTTCTGGTCCTATTCTATCACCCTATGTGTACGTCATGTTGGCACACCTCCGTATTTATTATTATATTTCATGTCATACTTAGACAAATCTTTGTCCGCACATCGGATAGCGACTAATTTAATCAGCCATATTTCCAAAACCTAAGTTTTTAAGGTAACTTGGGTGGTATAGTACTAAAGTTCTGGTCCTATTCTTTCATCCTACGTGTACGTCATGCTGACACACTGCCGTATTTATTTTATTTTTCATGTCATACTTTGACAATTCGCTGTCCGCATATCTCAATGCGACTACTTTAATCAGCCATATTTCCAAAACCTAAGTTTTTACGGTAACTTGGGTGGTATAATACAGAAGTTCTGGTCCTATTCTATCACCCTATGTGTACGTCATGTATCCAAAATTCCGTATTTATTTTTATATTTCATGTCAAACTTAGACAAATCGTTGTCCGCACATCGCATAGCGACTAATTTAATCACCCATATTTCCAAAACCTAAGTTTTTAAGGTAACTTGGTATAGTTTTTGGTATAATACTAAATTTCAGGACCTATTCTATCATCATATGTGTACGTCATGTTGGCACACTTCCGTATTTATTTTATTTTTCATGTCATACTTTGACAAATCGCTGTCCGCACATCTCAATGCGACTACTTTAATCAGCCATATTTCCAAAACCTAAGTTTTTACGGTAACTTGGGTGGTATAGTACTAAAGTTCTGGACCTACTCTATCATCCTATGTGTACGTCATGCTGACACACTGCCGCATTTATTTTATATTTTATGTCAAACTTAGGTGGATCGCTGTCCACACATCCAAAGCGACTATTTTAATCACCCGTATTTCCAAAACCTAAGTTTTGACGGTAACCTTAGTGGTATAATAATATAGTTCTAATCTTATTCTATCACCCAATGTGTACGTCATGTATCCAAAATTCCGTATTTTTTTATATTTCATGTCAAACTTAGACAAATCGTTGTCCGCACATCGCATAGCGACTAATTTAATCACCCATATTTCCAAAACCTAAGTTTTTACGGTAACTTGGGTGGTATAATACTAAATTTCAGGACCTATTCTATCATCCTATGTGTACGTCATGTTGGCACACTTCCGTATTTATTTTATTTTTCATGTCATACTTTGACAAATCGCTGTCCGCACATCTCAATGCGACTACTTTAATCAGCCATATTTCCAAAACCTAAGTTTTAACGGTAACTTGGGTGGTATAATACAGAAGTTCTGGTCCTATTTCATCACCCTACGTGTACGTCATGCTGACACACTGCCGTATTTATTTTATATTTTATGTCAAACTTACGTGGATCACTGTCCACACATCCAAAGCGACTATTTTAATCACCCGTATTTCCAAAACCTAAGTTTTTAAGGTAATTTGGTTGATATAGTACTAAAGTTCTGGACCTATTCTATCATCCTATGTGTACGTCATGTTGGCACACCTCCGTATTTTTTTTATATTTCGTGTCAAACTTCGACAAATCTCTGTCCGCACATCTCAATGCGACTACTTTAATCAGCCATATTTCCAAAACCTAAGTTTTTAAGGTAACTTGGTTGGTATAGTACTAAAGTTCTGGTCCTATTCTTTCATCCTACGTGTACGTCATGTATCCACAATTCAGTATTTATTTTTATATTTCATGTTAAACTTAGACAAATCGTTGTCCGCACATCGCATAGCGACTAATTTAATCACCCATATTTCCAAAACCTAAGTTTTTACGGTAACTTGGGTGGTATAATAATATAGTTCTTATCCTATTCTATCACCCAATGTGTACGTCATGTATCCAAAATTCCGTATTTTTTTATATTTCATGTCAAACTTAGACAAATCGTTGTCCGCACATCGCATAGCGACTAATTTAATCACCCATATTTCCAAAACCTAAGTTTTTACGGTAACTTGGGTGGTATAATACAGAAGTTTTGGTCCTATTCTATCACCCTATGTGTACGTCATGTATCCACAATTCCGTATTTATTTTTATATTTCATGTCAAACTTAGACAAATCGTTGTCCGCACATCGCATAGCGACTAATTTAATCACCCATATTTCCAAAACCTAAGTTTTTACGGTAACTTGGGTGGTATAATACTAAATTTCAGGACCTATTCTATCATCCTATGTGTACGTCATGTTGGCACACTTCCGTATTTATTTTATTTTTCATGTCATACTTTGACAAATCGCTGTCCGCACATCTCAATGCGACTACTTTAATCAGCCATATTTCCAAAACCTAAGTTTTAACGGTAACTTGGGTGGTATAATACAGAAGTTCTGGTCCTATTTCATCACCCTACGTGTACGTCATGCTGACACACTGCCGTATTTATTTTATATTTTATGTCAAACTTAGGTGGATCACTGTCCACACATCCAAAGCGACTATTTTAATCACCCGTATTTCCTAAACCTAAGTTTTTAAGGTAACTTGGGTGATATAGTACTAAAGTTCTGGACCTATTCTATCATCCTATGTGTACGTCATGTTGGCACACCTCCGTATTTTTTTATATTTCGTGTCAAACTTCGACAAATCTCTGTCCGCACATCTCAATGCGACTACTTTAATCAGCCATATTTCCAAAACCTAAGTTTTTACGGTAACTTGGGTGGTATAATACAGAAGTTCTGGTCCTATTCTATCACCCTACGTGTACGTAATGTTGGCACACCTCCGTATTTATTATTATATTTCATGTCATACTTAGACAAATCTTTGTCCGCACATCGGATAGCGACTTATTTAATCAGCCATATTTCCAAAACCTAAGTTTTTAAGGTAACTTGGGTGGTATAGTACTAAAGTTCTGGTCCTATTCTTTCATCCTACGTGTACGTCATGCTGACACACTGCCGTATTTATTTTATTTTTCATGTCATACTTTGGCAATTCGCTGTCCGCATATCTCAATGCGACTACTTTAATCAGCCATATTTCCAAAACCTAAGTTTTTACGGTAACTTGGGTGGTATAATACAGAAGTTCTGGTCCTATTCTATCACCCTATGTGTACGTCATGTATCCAAAATTCCGTATTTATTTTTATATTTCATGTCAAACTTAGACAAATCGTTGTCCGCACATCGCATAGCGACTAATTTAATCACCCATATTTCCAAAACCTAAGTTTTTAAGGTAACTTGGGTGGTATAATACTAAATTTCAGGACCTATTCTATCATCATATGTGTATGTCATGTTGGCACACTTCCGTATTTATTTTATTTTTCATGTCATACTTTGACAAATCGCTGTCCGCACATCTCAATGCGACTACTTTAATCAGCCATATTTCCAAAACCTAAGTTTTTACGGTAACTTGGGTGGTATAGTACTAAAGTTCTGGACCTACTCTATCATCCTATGTGTACGTCATGCTGACACACTGCCGTATTTATTTTATATTTTATGTCAAACTTAGGTGGATCACTGTCCACACATCGCATAGCGACTAATTTAATCACCCATATTTCCAAAACCTAAGTTTTTAAGGTAACTTGGGTGGTATAGTACTAAAGTTCTGGTCATATTCTTTCATCCTACGTGTACGTCATGCTGACACACTGCCGTACTTATTTTATATTTTATGTCAAACTTAGGTGGATCGCTGTCCACACATCCAAAGCGACTATTTTAATCACCCGTATTTCAAAAACCTAAGTTTTGAATGTAACCTGAGTGGTATAATAATATATTTCTAATCCTATTCTATCACCCAATGTGTACGTCATGTATCCAAAATTCCGTATTTATTTTTATATTTCATGTCAAACTTAGACAAATCGTTGTCCGCACATCGCATAGCGACTAATTTAATCACCCATATTTCCAAAACCTAATTTTTTACGGTAACTTGGGTGGTATAATACAGAAGTTCTGGTCCTATTCTATCACCCTATGTGTACGTCATGTATCCACAATTCCGTATTTATTTTTATATTTCATGTCAAACTTAGACAAATCGTTGTCCGCACATCGCATAGCGACTAATTTAATCACCCATATTTCCAAAACCTAAGTTTTTACGGTAACTTGGGTGGTATAATACTAAATTTCAGGACCTATTCTATCATCCTATGTGTACGTCATGTTGGCACACTTCCGTATTTATTTTATTTTTCATGTCATACTTTGACAAATCGCTGTCCGCACATCTCAATGCGACTACTTTAATCAGCCATATTTCCAAAACCTAAGTTTTAACGGTAACTTGGGTGGTATAATACAGAAGTTCTGGTCCTATTTCATCACCCTACGTGTACGTCATGCTGACACACTGCCGTATTTATTTTATATTTTATGTCAAACTTAGGTGGATCACTGTCCACACATCCAAAGCGACTATTTTAATCACCCGTATTTCCAAAACCTAAGTTTTTAAGGTAACTTGGGTGATATAGTACTAAAGTTCTGGACCTATTCTATCATCCTATGTGTACGTCATGTTGGCACACCTCCGTATTTTTTTTATATTTCGTGTCAAACTTCGACAAATCTCTGTCCGCACATCTCAATGCGACTACTTTAATCAGCCATATTTCCAAAACCTAAGTTTTTACGGTAACTTGGGTGGTATAATACAGAAATTCTGGTCCTATTCTATCACCCTACGTGTACGTAATGTTGGCACACCTCCGTATTTATTATTATATTTCATGTCATACTTAGACAAATCGTTGTCCGCACATCGCATAGCGACTAATTTAATCACCCATATTTCCAAAACCTAAGTTTTTACGGTAACTTGGGTGGTATAATAATATAGTTCTTATCCTATTCTATCACCCAATGTGTACGTCATGTATCCAAAATTCCGTATTTTTTTATATTTCATGTCAAACTTAGACAAATCGTTGTCCGCACATCGCATAGCGACTAATTTAATCACCCATATTTCCAAAACCTAAGTTTTTACGGTAACTTGGGTGGTATAATACAGAAGTTTTGGTCCTATTCTATCACCCTATGTGTACGTCATGTATCCACAATTCCGTATTTATTTTTATATTTCATGTCAAACTTAGACAAATCGTTGTCCGCACATCGCATAGCGACTAATTTAATCACCCATATTTCCAAAACCTAAGTTTTTACGGTAACTTGGGTGGTATAATACTAAATTTCAGGACCTATTCTATCATCCTATGTGTACGTCATGTTGGCACACTTCCGTATTTATTTTATTTTTCATGTCATACTTTGACAAATCGCTGTCCGCACATCTCAATGCGACTACTTTAATCAGCCATATTTCCAAAACCTAAGTTTTAACGGTAACTTGGGTGGTATAATACAGAAGTTCTGGTCCTATTTCATCACCCTACGTGTACGTCATGCTGACACACTGCCGTATTTATTTTATATTTTATGTCAAACTTAGGTGGATCACTGTCCACACATCCAAAGCGACTATTTTAATCACCCGTATTTCCTAAACCTAAGTTTTTAAGGTAACTTGGGTGATATAGTACTAAAGTTCTGGACCTATTCTATCATCCTATGTGTACGTCATGTTGGCACACCTCCGTATTTTTTTATATTTCGTGTCAAACTTCGACAAATCTCTGTCCGCACATCTCAATGCGACTACTTTAATCAGCCATATTTCCAAAACCTAAGTTTTTACGGTAACTTGGGTGGTATAATACAGAAGTTCTGGTCCTATTCTATCACCCTACGTGTACGTAATGTTGGCACACCTCCGTATTTATTATTATATTTCATGTCATACTTAGACAAATCTTTGTCCGCACATCGGATAGCGACTTATTTAATCAGCCATATTTCCAAAACCTAAGTTTTTAAGGTAACTTGGGTGGTATAGTACTAAAGTTCTGGTCCTATTCTTTCATCCTACGTGTACGTCATGCTGACACACTGCCGTATTTATTTTATTTTTCATGTCATACTTTAGCAATTCGCTGTCCGCATATCTCAATGCGACTACTTTAATCAGCCATATTTCCAAAACCTAAGTTTTTACGGTAACTTGGGTGGTATAATACAGAAGTTCTGGTCCTATTCTATCACCCTATGTGTACGTCATGTATCCAAAATTCCGTATTTATTTTTATATTTCATGTCAAACTTAGACAAATCGTTGTCCGCACATCGCATAGCGACTAATTTAATCACCCATATTTCCAAAACCTAAGTTTTTAAGGTAACTTGGGTGGTATAATACTAAATTTCAGGACCTATTCTATCATCATATGTGTATGTCATGTTGGCACACTTCCGTATTTATTTTATTTTTCATGTCATACTTTGACAAATCGCTGTCCGCACATCTCAATGCGACTACTTTAATCAGCCATATTTCCAAAACCTAAGTTTTTACGGTAACTTGGGTGGTATAGTACTAAAGTTCTGGACCTACTCTATCATCCTATGTGTACGTCATGCTGACACACTGCCGTATTTATTTTATATTTTATGTCAAACTTAGGTGGATCACTGTCCACACATCGCATAGCGACTAATTTAATCACCCATATTTCCAAAACCTAAGTTTTTAAGGTAACTTGGGTGGTATAGTACTAAAGTTCTGGTCATATTCTTTCATCCTACGTGTACGTCATGCTGACACACTGCCGTACTTATTTTATATTTTATGTCAAACTTAGGTGGATCGCTGTCCACACATCCAAAGCGACTATTTTAATCACCCGTATTTCAAAAACCTAAGTTTTGAATGTAACCTGAGTGGTATAATAATATATTTCTAATCCTATTCTATCACCCAATGTGTACGTCATGTATCCAAAATTCCGTATTTATTTTTATATTTCATGTCAAACTTAGACAAATCGTTGTCCGCACATCGCATAGCGACTAATTTAATCACCCATATTTCCAAAACCTAATTTTTTACGGTAACTTGGGTGGTATAATACAGAAGTTCTGGTCCTATTCTATCACCCTATGTGTACGTCATGTATCCACAATTCCGTATTTATTTTTATATTTCATGTCAAACTTAGACAAATCGTTGTCCGCACATCGCATAGCGACTAATTTAATCACCCATATTTCCAAAACCTAAGTTTTTACGGTAACTTGGGTGGTATAATACTAAATTTCAGGACCTATTCTATCATCCTATGTGTACGTCATGTTGGCACACTTCCGTATTTATTTTATTTTTCATGTCATACTTTGACAAATCGCTGTCCGCACATCTCAATGCGACTACTTTAATCAGCCATATTTCCAAAACCTAAGTTTTAACGGTAACTTGGGTGGTATAATACAGAAGTTCTGGTCCTATTTCATCACCCTACGTGTACGTCATGCTGACACACTGCCGTATTTATTTTATATTTTATGTCAAACTTAGGTGGATCACTGTCCACACATCCAAAGCGACTATTTTAATCACCCGTATTTCCAAAACCTAAGTTTTTAAGGTAACTTGGGTGATATAGTACTAAAGTTCTGGACCTATTCTATCATCCTATGTGTACGTCATGTTGGCACACCTCCGTATTTTTTTTATATTTCGTGTCAAACTTCGACAAATCGCTGTCCGCACATCTCAATGCGACTACTTTAATCAGCCATATTTCCAAAACCTAAGTTTTTACGGTAACTTGGGTGGTATAGTACTAAAGTTCTGGACCTACTCTATCATCCTATGTGTACGTCATGCTGACACACTGCCGCATTTATTTTATATTTTATGTCAAACTTAGGTGGATCGCTGTCCACACATCCAAAGCGACTATTTTAATCACCCGTATTTCCAAAACCTAAGTTTTGACGGTAACCTTAGTGGTATAATAATATAGTTCTAATCTTATTCTATCACCCAATGTGTACGTCATGTATCCAAAATTCCGTATTTTTTTATATTTCATGTCAAACTTAGACAAATCGTTGTCCGCACATCGCATAGCGACTAATTTAATCACCCATATTTCCAAAACCTAAGTTTTTACGGTAACTTGGGTGGTATAATACTAAATTTCAGGACCTATTCTATCATCCTATGTGTACGTCATGTTGGCACACTTCCGTATTTATTTTATTTTTCATGTCATACTTTGACAAATCGCTGTCCGCACATCTCAATGCGACTACTTTAATCAGCCATATTTCCAAAACCTAAGTTTTAACGGTAACTTGGGTGGTATAATACAGAAGTTCTGGTCCTATTTCATCACCCTACGTGTACGTCATGCTGACACACTGCCGTATTTATTTTATATTTTATGTCAAACTTACGTGGATCACTGTCCACACATCCAAAGCGACTATTTTAATCACCCGTATTTCCAAAACCTAAGTTTTTAAGGTAATTTGGTTGATATAGTACTAAAGTTCTGGACCTATTCTATCATCCTATGTGTACGTCATGTTGGCACACCTCCGTATTTTTTTTATATTTCGTGTCAAACTTCGACAAATCTCTGTCCGCACATCTCAATGCGACTACTTTAATCAGCCATATTTCCAAAACCTAAGTTTTTAAGGTAACTTGGTTGGTATAGTACTAAAGTTCTGGTCCTATTCTTTCATCCTACGTGTACGTCATGTATCCACAATTCAGTATTTATTTTTATATTTCATGTTAAACTTAGACAAATCGTTGTCCGCACATCGCATAGCGACTAATTTAATCACCCATATTTCCAAAACCTAAGTTTTTACGGTAACTTGGGTGGTATAATAATATAGTTCTTATCCTATTCTATCACCCAATGTGTACGTCATGTATCCAAAATTCCGTATTTTTTTATATTTCATGTCAAACTTAGACAAATCGTTGTCCGCACATCGCATAGCGACTAATTTAATCACCCATATTTCCAAAACCTAAGTTTTTACGGTAACTTGGGTGGTATAATACAGAAGTTTTGGTCCTATTCTATCACCCTATGTGTACGTCATGTATCCACAATTCCGTATTTATTTTTATATTTCATGTCAAACTTAGACAAATCGTTGTCCGCACATCGCATAGCGACTAATTTAATCACCCATATTTCCAAAACCTAAGTTTTTACGGTAACTTGGGTGGTATAATACTAAATTTCAGGACCTATTCTATCATCCTATGTGTACGTCATGTTGGCACACTTCCGTATTTATTTTATTTTTCATGTCATACTTTGACAAATCGCTGTCCGCACATCTCAATGCGACTACTTTAATCAGCCATATTTCCAAAACCTAAGTTTTAACGGTAACTTGGGTGGTATAATACAGAAGTTCTGGTCCTATTTCATCACCCTACGTGTACGTCATGCTGACACACTGCCGTATTTATTTTATATTTTATGTCAAACTTAGGTGGATCACTGTCCACACATCCAAAGCGACTATTTTAATCACCCGTATTTCCTAAACCTAAGTTTTTAAGGTAACTTGGGTGATATAGTACTAAAGTTCTGGACCTATTCTATCATCCTATGTGTACGTCATGTTGGCACACCTCCGTATTTTTTTATATTTCGTGTCAAACTTCGACAAATCTCTGTCCGCACATCTCAATGCGACTACTTTAATCAGCCATATTTCCAAAACCTAAGTTTTTACGGTAACTTGGGTGGTATAATACAGAAGTTCTGGTCCTATTCTATCACCCTACGTGTACGTAATGTTGGCACACCTCCGTATTTATTATTATATTTCATGTCATACTTAGACAAATCTTTGTCCGCACATCGGATAGCGACTTATTTAATCAGCCATATTTCCAAAACCTAAGTTTTTAAGGTAACTTGGGTGGTATAGTACTAAAGTTCTGGTCCTATTCTTTCATCCTACGTGTACGTCATGCTGACACACTGCCGTATTTATTTTATTTTTCATGTCATACTTTGGCAATTCGCTGTCCGCATATCTCAATGCGACTACTTTAATCAGCCATATTTCCAAAACCTAAGTTTTTACGGTAACTTGGGTGGTATAATACAGAAGTTCTGGTCCTATTCTATCACCCTATGTGTACGTCATGTATCCAAAATTCCGTATTTATTTTTATATTTCATGTCAAACTTAGACAAATCGTTGTCCGCACATCGCATAGCGACTAATTTAATCACCCATATTTCCAAAACCTAAGTTTTTAAGGTAACTTGGGTGGTATAATACTAAATTTCAGGACCTATTCTATCATCATATGTGTATGTCATGTTGGCACACTTCCGTATTTATTTTATTTTTCATGTCATACTTTGACAAATCGCTGTCCGCACATCTCAATGCGACTACTTTAATCAGCCATATTTCCAAAACCTAAGTTTTTACGGTAACTTGGGTGGTATAGTACTAAAGTTCTGGACCTACTCTATCATCCTATGTGTACGTCATGCTGACACACTGCCGTATTTATTTTATATTTTATGTCAAACTTAGGTGGATCACTGTCCACACATCGCATAGCGACTAATTTAATCACCCATATTTCCAAAACCTAAGTTTTTAAGGTAACTTGGGTGGTATAGTACTAAAGTTCTGGTCATATTCTTTCATCCTACGTGTACGTCATGCTGACACACTGCCGTACTTATTTTATATTTTATGTCAAACTTAGGTGGATCGCTGTCCACACATCCAAAGCGACTATTTTAATCACCCGTATTTCAAAAACCTAAGTTTTGAATGTAACCTGAGTGGTATAATAATATATTTCTAATCCTATTCTATCACCCAATGTGTACGTCATGTATCCAAAATTCCGTATTTATTTTTATATTTCATGTCAAACTTAGACAAATCGTTGTCCGCACATCGCATAGCGACTAATTTAATCACCCATATTTCCAAAACCTAATTTTTTACGGTAACTTGGGTGGTATAATACAGAAGTTCTGGTCCTATTTCATCACCCTACGTGTACGTCATGCTGACACACTGCCGTATTTATTTTATATTTTATGTCAAACTTAGGTGGATCACTGTCCACACATCCAAAGCGACTATTTTAATCACCCGTATTTCCAAAACCTAAGTTTTTAAGGTAACTTGGGTGATATAGTACTAAAGTTCTGGACCTATTCTATCATCCTATGTGTACGTCATGTTGGCACACCTCCGTATTTTTTTTATATTTCGTGTCAAACTTCGACAAATCTCTGTCCGCACATCTCAATGCGACTACTTTAATCAGCCATATTTCCAAAACCTAAGTTTTTACGGTAACTTGGGTGGTATAATACAGAAATTCTGGTCCTATTCTATCACCCTACGTGTACGTAATGTTGGCACACCTCCGTATTTATTATTATATTTCATGTCATACTTAGACAAATCGTTGTCCGCACATCGCATAGCGACTAATTTAATCACCCAAATTTCCAAAACCTAAGTTTTTAAGGTAACTTGGTTGGTATAGTACTAAAGTTCTGGTCCTATTCTTTCATCCTACGTGTACGTCATGTATCCACAATTCAGTATTTATTTTTATATTTCATGTTAAACTTAGACAAATCGTTGTCCGCACATCGCATAGCGACTAATTTAATCACCCATATTTCCAAAACCTACGTTTTTACGGTAATTTGGGTGGTATAATACAGAAGTTCTGGTCCTATTCTATCACCCTATGTGTACGTCATGTATCCACAATTCCGTATTTATTTTTATATTTCATGTCAAACTTAGACAAATCGTTGTCCGCACATCGCATAGCGACTAATTTAATCACCCATATTTCCAAAACCTAAGTTTTTAAGGTAACTTGGGTGGTATAATACTAAATTTCAGGACCTATTCTATCATCATATGTGTACGTCATGTTGGCACACTTCCGTATTTATTTTATTTTTCATGTCATACTTTGACAAATCGCTGTCCGCACATCTCAATGCGACTACTTTAATTAGCCATATTTCCAAAACCTAAGTTTTTACGGTAACTTGGGTGGTATAGTACTAAAGTTCTGGACCTACTCTATCATCCTATGTGTACGTCATGCTGACACACTGCCGTATTTATTTTATATTTTATGTCAAACTTAGGTGGATCACTGTCCACACATCGCATAGCGACTAATTTAATCACCCATATTTCCAAAACCTAAGTTTTTAAGGTAACTTGGGTGGTATAGTACTAAAGTTCTGGTCCTATTCTTTCATCCTACGTGTACGTCATGCTGACACACTGCCGTACTTATTTTATATTTTATGTCAAACTTAGATGGATCGCTGTCCACACATCCAAAGCGACTATTTTAATCACCCGTATTTCCAAAACCTAAGTTTTGACGGTAACCTGAGTGGTATAATAATATAGTTCTAATCCTATTCTATCACCCAATGTGTACGTCATGTATCCAAAATTCCGTATTTATTTTTATATTTCATGTCAAACTTAGTCAAATCGTTGTCCGCACATCGCATAGCGACTAATTTAATCACCCATATTTCCAAAACCTAATTTTTTACGGTAACTTGGGTGGTATAATACAGAAGTTCTGGTCCTATTCTATCACCCTATGTGTACGTCATGTATCCACAATTCCGTATTTATTTTTATATTTCATGTCAAACTTAGACAAATCGTTGTCCGCACATCGCATAGCGACTAATTTAATCACCTATATTTCCAAAACCTAAGTTTTTATGGTAACTTGGGTGGTATAATACTAAATTTCAGGACCTATTCTATCATCCTATGTGTACGTCATGTTGGCACACTTCCGTATTTATTTTATTTTTCATGTCATACTTTGACAAATCGCTGTCCGCACATCTCAATGCGACTACTTTAATCACCCATATTTCCAAAACCTAAGTTTTAACGGTAACTTGGGTGGTATAATACAGAAGTTCTGGTCCTATTTCATCACCCTACGTGAACGTCATGCTGACACACTGCCGTATTTATTTTATATTTTATGTCAAACTTAGGTGGATCACTGTCCACACATCCAAAGCGACTATTTTAATCACCCGTATTTCCAAAACCTAAGTTTTTAAGGTAACTTGGGTGATATAGTACTAAAGTTCTGGACCTATTCTATCATCCTATGTGTATGTCATGTTGGCACACTTCCGTATTTTTTTATATTTCGTGTCAAACTTCGACAAATCTCTGTCCGCACATCTCAATGCAACTACTTTAATCAGCTATATTTCCAAAACCTAAGTTTTTACGGTAACTTGGGTGGTATAATACAGAAATTCTGGTCCTATTCTATCACCCTACGTGTACGTAATGTTGGCACACCTCCGTATTTATTATTATATTTCATGTCATACTTAGACAAATCGTTGTCCGCACATCGCATAGCGACTAATTTAATCACCCATATTTCCAAAACCTAAGTTTTTAAGGTAACTTGGTTGGTATAGTACTAAAGTTCTGGTCCTATTCTTTCATCCTACGTGTACGTCATGTATCCACAATTCAGTATTTATTTTTATATTTCATGTTAAACTTAGACAAATCGTTGTCCGCACATAGCATAGCGACTAATTTAATCACCCATATTTCCAAAACCTACGTTTTTACGGTAACTTGGGTGGTATAATACAGAAGTTCTGGTCCTATTCTATCACCCTATGTGTACGTCATGTATCCACAATTCCGTATTTATTTTTATATTTCATGTCAAACTTAGACAAATCGTTGTCCGCACATCGCATAGCGACTAATTTAATCACCCATATTTCCAAAACCTAATTTTTTACGGTAACTTGGGTGGTATAATACAGAAGTTCTGGTCCTATTCTATCACCCTACGTGTACGTCATGTATCCAAAATTCCGTATTTATTTTTATATTTCATGTCAAACTTAGACAAATCGTTGTCCGCACATCGCATAGCGACTAATTTAATCACCCATATTTCCAAAACCTAAGTTTTTAAGGTAACTTGGGTGATATAGTACTAAAGTTCTGGACCTATTCTATCATCCTATGTGTACGTCATGTTGGCACACTTCCGTATTTATTTTATTTTTCATGTCATACTTTGACAAATCGCTGTCCGCACATCTCAATGCGACTACTTTTATCAGCCATATTTCCAAAACCTAAGTTTTTTCGGTAACTTGGGTGGTATAATACAGAAGTTCTGGTCCTATTCTATCACCCTACGTGTACGTAATGTTGGCACACCTCCGTATTTATTATTATATTTCATGTCATACTTAGACAAATCGTTGTCCGCACATCGCATAGCGACTAATTTAATCACCCATATTTCCAAAACCTAAGTTTTTAAGGTAACTTGGGTGGTATAGTACTAAAGTTCTGGTCCTATTCTTTCATCCTATGTGTACGTAATGTTGGCAAACTTCCGTATTTTTTTATTTTTCATGTCATACTTTGACACATCGCTGTCCGCACATCTCAATGCGACTACTTTAATCAGCCTTATTTCCAAAACCTAAGTTTTTACGGTAACTTGGGTGGTATAATACAGAAGTTCTGGTCCTATTCTATCACCCTACGTGTACGTAATGTTGGCACACCTCCGTATTTATTATTATATTTCATGTCATACTTAGACAAATCGTTGTCCGCACATCGCATAGCGACTAATTTAATCACCCATATTTCCAAAACCTAAGTTTTTAAGGTAACTTGGGTGGTATAATACTAAATTTCAGGACCTATTCTATCACCCTATGTGTACGTCATGTATCCACAATTCCGTATTTATTTTTATATTTCATGTTAAACTTAGACAAATCGTTGTCCGCACATCGCATAGCGACTAATTTAATCACCCATATTTTCAAAACCTAAGTTTTTAAGGTAACTTGGGTGGTATAATACTAAATTTCAGGACCTATTATATCATCCTATGTGTACGTCATGTTGGCACACTTCCGTATTAATTTTATTTTTCATGTCATACTTTGAGAAATCGCTGTTCGCACATCTCAATGCGACTACTTTAATCAGCCATATTTCCAAAATCTAAGTTTTTACGGTAACTTGGGTGGTATAATACAGAAGTTCTGGTCCTATTTCATCACCCTACGTGTACGTCATGCTGACACACTGCCGTATTTATTTTATATTTTATGTCAAACTTAGGTGGATCACTGTCCACACATCCAAAGCGACTATTTTGATCACCCGTATTTCCAAAACCTAAGTTTTTAAGGTAACTTGGGTGGTATAGTACTAAAGTTCTGGACCTATTCTATCATCCTATGTGTACGTCATGTTGGCACACCTCCGTATTTTTTTTATATTTCGTGTCAAACTTCGACAAATCTCTGTCCGCACATCTCAATGCGACTACTTTAATCAGCCATATTTCCAAAACCTAAGTTTTTACGGTAACTTGGGTGGTATAATACAGAAGTTCTGGTCCTATTCTATCACCCTACGTGTACGTAATGTTGGCACACCTCCGTATTTATTATTATATTTCATGTCATACTTAGACAAATCGTTGTCCGCACATCGCATAGCGACTAATTTAATCACCCGTATTTCCAAAACCTAATTTTTTAAGGTAACTTGGGTGGTATAGTACTAAAGTTCTTGACCTATTCTATCATCCTATGTGTACGTCATGTTGGCATACCTCCGTATTTATTTTATTTTTCATGTCATACTTTGACAAATCGCTGTCCGCACATCTCAATGCGACTACTTTAATCAGCCATATTTCCAAAACCTAAGTTTTACGGTAACTTGGGTGGTATAATACAGAAGTTCTGGTCCTATTCTATCACCCTAGGTGTACGTCATGTATCCACAATTCCGTATTTATTTTTATATTTCATGTCAAACTTAGACAAATCGTTGTCCACACATCCAAAGCGACTATTTTAATCACCCGTATTTCCAAAACCTAAGTTTTTAAGGTAACTTGGTTGGTATAGTACTAAAGTTCTGGTCCTATTCTATCACCCTACGTGTACGTAATGTTGGCACACCTCCGTATTTATTATTATATTTCATGTCATACTTAGACAAATCGTTGTCCGCACATCGCATAGCGACTAATTTAATCACCCATATTTCCAAAACCTAAGTTTTTAAGGTAACTTGGGTGGTATAGTACTAAAGTTCTGGTCCTATTCTATCACCCTATGTGTACGTCATGTATCCACAATTCCGTAATTATTTTTATATTTCATGTCAAACTTAGACAAATCGTTGTCCGCACATCGTATAGCGACTATTTTAATCACCCATATTTCCAAAACTAAGTTTTTAAGGTAACTTGGGTGGTATAATACTGAATTTCAGGACCTATTCTATCATCCTATGTGTACGTCATGTTGGCACACTTCCTTATTTATTTTATTTTTCATGTCATACTTTGACAAATCGCTGTCCGCACATCTCAATGCGACTACTTTAATCGACCATATTTTTAAAACCTAAGTTTTAACGGTAACTTGGGTGGTATAATACAGAAGTTCTGGTCCTATTTCATCACCCTACGTGTACGTCATGTATCCACAATTCCGTATTTATTTTTATATTTCATGTCAAACTTAGACAAATCGTTGTCCGCACATCGCATAGCGACTAATTTAATCACCCATATTTCCAAAACCTAAGTTTTTACGGTAACTTGGGTGGTATAATACTAAATTTCAGGACCTATTCTATCATCCTATGTGTACGTCATGTTGGCACACTTCCGTATTTATTTTATTTTTCATGTCATACTTTGACAAATCGCTGTCCGCACATCTCAATGCGACTACTTTTATCAGCCATATTTCCAAAACTTAAGTTTTTACGGTAACTTGGGTGGTATAATACAGAAGTTCTGGTCCTATTCTATCACCCTACGTGTACGTAATGTTGGCACACCTCCGTCTTATTATTATATTTCATGTCATACTTAGACAAATCGTTGTCCGCACATCGCATAGCGACTAATTTAATCACCCATATTTCCAAAACCTAAGTTTTTACGGTAACTTGGGTGGTATAATACTAAATTTCAGGACCTATTCTATCACCCTATGTGTACGTCATGTATCCACAATTCCGTATTTATTTTTATATTTCATGTCAAACTTAGACAAATCGTTGTCCGCACATCGCATAGCGACTAATTTAATCACCCATATTTTCAAACCTAAGTTTTTAAGGTAACTTGGGTGGTATAATACTAAATTTCAGGACCTATTCTATCATCCTATGTGTACGTCATGTTGGCACACTTCCGTATTTATTTTATTTTTCATGTCATACTTGAGAAATCGCTGTCCGCACATCTCAATGCGACTACTTTAATCAGCCATATTTCCAAAACCTAAGTTTTTACGGTAACTTGGGTGGTATAATACAGGACGTTCTGGTCCTATTTCATCACCCTACGTGTACGTCATGCTGACCACACCTGCCGTATTTATTTTATATATTATGTCAAACTTAGGTGGATCACTGTCCACCACATCCAAAGCGACTATTTTGATCACCCGTATTTCCAAAACCTAAGTTTTTAAGGTAACTTGGGTGGTATAGTACTAAAGTTCTGGACCTATCTATCATCCTATGTGTACGTCATGTTGGCACACCTCCGTATTTTTTTTATATTTCGTGTCAAACTTCGACAAATCTCTGTCCGCACATCTCAATGCGACTACTTTAATCAGCCATATTTCCAAAACCTAAGTTTTTACGGTAACTTGGGTGGTATAATACAGAAGTTTCTGGTCCTATTCTATCACCCTACGTGTACGTAATGTTGGCACACCTCCGTATTTATTATTATATTTTCATGTCATACTTAGAAAAATCGTTGTCCGCACATCGCATAGCGACTAATTTAATCACCCATATTTCCAAAAACTAAGTTTTTACGGTAGCTTGTGTGGTATAATACAGAAGTTCTGGTCCTATTCTATCATCCTATGTGTACGGTCATGTTGGCACACTTCCGTATTTATTTTATTTTTCATGTCATACTTTGACAAATCGCTGTCCGCACATCTCAATGCGACTACTTTAATCACCCATATTTCCAAAACCTAAGTTTTTAAGGTAACTTGGGTGGTATAATACTAAATTTCAGGACCTATTCTATCATCCTATGTGTACGTCATGTTGGCACACCTCCGTATTTATTTTTACATTTCATGTCAAACTTAGACAAATCGTTGTCCGCACATCGCATAGCGACTAATTTAATCACCCGTATTTCCAAAACCTAAGTTTTTAAGGTAACTTGGGTGGTATAGTACTAAAGTTCTGGACCTATTCTATCATCCTATGTGTACGTCATGTTGGCACACCCTCCTTTTTTATTTTATTTTTCATGTCATACTTTGACAAATCAATGTCCGCACATCTCAATGCGACTACTTTAATCAGCCATATTTCCAAAACCTAAGTTTTTTACGGTAACTTGGGTGGTATAATACAGAAGTTCTGGTCCTATTCTATCACCCTAGGTGTACGTCATGTATCCACAATTCCGTATTTATTTTTATATTTCATGTCAAACTTAGACAAATCGTTGTCCACACATCCAAAGCGACTATTTTAATCACCCGTATTTCCAAAACCTAAGTTTTTAAGGTAACTTGGGTGGTATAGTACTAAAGTTCTGGTCCTATTCTATCACCCTACGTGTACGTAATGTTGGCACACCCTCCGTATTTATTATTATATTTCATGTCATACTTAGACAAATCGTTGTCCGCACATCGCATAGCGACTAATTTAATCACCCATATTTCCAAAACCTAAGTTTTTAAGGTAACTGGGGTGGTATAGTACTAAAGTTGTGGTCCTATTCTTTCATCCTACGTGTACGTCATGTATCCACAATTCAGTATTTATTTTTATATTTCATGTTAAACTTAGACAAATCGTTGTCCACACATCGCATAGCGACTAATTTAATCACCCATATTTCCAAAACCTAAGTTTTTACGGTAACTTGGGTGATATAATACAGAAGTTCTGGTCCTATTCTATCACCCTATGTGTACGTCATGTATCCAAAATTCCGTATTTATTTTATATTTCATGTCAAACTTAGACAAATCGTTGTCCGCACATCGCATAGCGACTAATTTAATCACCCATATTTCCAAAACCTAAGTTTTTACGGTAACTTGGGTGGTATAATACTAAATTTCAGGACCCATTCTATCATCCTATGTGTACGTCATGTTGGCACACTTCCGTATTTATTTTATTTTTCATGTCATACTTTGACAAATCGCTGTCCGCACATCTCAATGCGACTACTTTAATCAGCCATATTTCCAAAACCTAAGTTTTTACGGTAACTTGGGTGGTATAATACAGAATTTCTGGTCCTATTCTATCACCCTACGTGTACGTAATGTTGGCCACACCTCCGTATTTATTATTATATTTCATGTCATACATAGACAAATCGTTGTCCGCACATCGCATAGCGACTAATTTAATCACCCATATTTCCAAAACCTAAGTTTTTACGGTAACTTGGGTGGTATAGTACTAAAGTTCTTGTCCTATTCTTTCATCCTATGTGTACGTAATGTTGGCACACTTCCGTATTTATTTTATTTTTTATGTCATACTTTGACAAATCGCTGTCTGCACATCTCAGTGCGACTACTTTAATCAGCCATATTTCCAAAACCTAAGTTTTTACGGTAACTTGGGTGGTATAATACAGAAGTTCTGGTCCTATTCTATCACCCTACGTGTACGTAATGTTGGCACACCTCCGTATTTATTATTATATTTCATGTCATAATTAGACAAATCGTTGTCCGCACATCGCATAGCGACTAATTTAATCACCCATATTTCCAAAACCTAAGTTTTTAAGGTAACTTGGGTGGTATAGTACTAAAGTTCTGGACCTATTCGATCATCCTATGTGTACGTCATGTTGGCACACCTCCGTATTTTTTTTATATTTCGTGTCAAACTTCGACAAATCTCTGTCCGCACATCTCAATGCGACTACTTTAATCAGGCATATTTCCAAAACCTAAGTTTTTACGGTAACTTGGGTGGTATAATACAGAAGTTCTGGTCCTATTCTATCACCCTACGTGTACGTAATGTTGGCACACCTCCGTATTTATTATTATATTTCATGTCATACTTAGACAAATCGTTGTCCGCACATCGCATAGCGACTAATTTAATCACCCATATTTCCAAAAACTAAGTTTTTACGGTAACTTGGGTGTATAATACAGAAGTTCTGGTCCTATTCTATCACCCAATGTGTACGTCATGTATCCACAATTCCGTAATTATTTTTATATTTCATGTCATACTTAGACAAATCGTTGTCCGCACATCGCATAGCGACTAATTTAATCACCCATATTTCCAAAACCTAAGTTTTTAAGGTAACTTGGGTGGTATAATACCTGACATTTCAGGACCTATTCTATCATCCTATGTGTACGTCATGATGGCACACTTCCGTATTTATTTTATTTTTCATGTCATACTTTGACAAATCGCTGTCCGCACATCTCAATGCGACTACTTTAATCACCCATATTTCCAAAACCTAAGTTTTTAAGGTAACTTGGGTGGTATAATACTAAATTTCAGGACCTATTCTATCATCCTATGTGTACGTCATGTTGGCACACCTCCGTATTTATTTTTACATTCATGTCAAACTTAGACAAATCGTTGTCCGCACATCGCATAGCGACTAATTTAATCACCCGTATTTCCAAAACCTAAGTTTTTAAGGTAACTTGGGTGGTATAGTACTAAAGTTCTGGACCTATTCTATCATCCTATGTGTACGTCATGTTGGCACACCTCCTTTTTTATTTTATTTTTCATGTCATACTTTGACAAACTCGCTGTCCGCACATCTCAATGACATCTCAATGCGACTACTTTAATCAGCCATATTTCCAAAACCTAAGTTTTTACGGTAACTTGGGTGGTATAATACAGAAGTTCTGGTCCTATTCTATCACCCTAGGTGTACGTCATGTATCCACAATTCCGTATTTATTTTTATATTTCATGTCAAACTTAGACAAATCGTTGTCCACACATCCAAAGCGGACTATTTTAATCACCCGTATTTCCAAAAACCTAAGTTTTTAAGGTAACTTGGGTGGTATAGTACTAAAGTTCTGGTCCTATTTCTATCACCCTACGTGTACGTAATGTTGGCACACCTCCGTATTTATTATTATATTTCATGTCATACTTAGACAAATCGTTGTCCGCACATCGCATAGCAACTAATTTAATCACCCATATTTCCAAAACTTAAGTTTTTAAGGTAACTTGGGTGGTATAGTACTAAAGTTCTGGTCCTATTCATTCATCCTACGTGTACGTCATGTATCCACAATTCAGTATTTATTTTTATATTTCATGTTAAACTTAGACAAAATCGTTGTCCGCACATCGCATAGCGACTAATTTAATCACCCATATTTCCAAAACCTAAGTTTTTACGGTAACTTGGGTGGTATAATACAGAAGTTCTGGTCCTATTCTATCACCCTATGTGTACGTCATGTATCCACAATTCCGTATTTATTTTTATATTTCATGTCAAACTTAGACAAATCGTTGTCCGCACATCGCATAGCGACTAATTTAATCACCCATATTTCCAAAACCTAAGTTTTTACGGTAACTTGGGTGGTATAATACTAAATTTCAGGACCTATTCTATCATCCTATGTGTACGTAATGTTGGCACACTTCCGTATTTATTTTATTTTTCATGTCATACTTTGACAAATCGCTGTCCGCACATCTCAATGCGACTACTTTAATCAGCCATATTTCCAAAACCTAAGTTTTTACGGTAACTTGGGTGGTATAATACAGAATTTCTGGTCCTATTCTATCACCCTACGTGTACATAATGTTGGCACACCTCCGTATTTATTATTATATTTCATGTCATACTTAGACAAATCGTTGTCCGCACATCGCATAGCGACTAATTTAATCACCCATATTTCCAAAACCTAAGTTTTTAAGGTAACTTGGGTGGTATAGTACTAAAGTTCTGGTCCTATTCTTTCATCCTATGTGTACGTAATGTTGGCACACTTCCGTATTTATTTTATTTTTCATGTCATACTTTGACAAATCGCTGTCCGCACATCTCAATGCGACTACTTTAATCAGCCATATTTCCAAAACCTAAGTTTTTACGGTAACTTGGGTGGTATAATACAGAAGTTCTGGTCCTATTCTATCACCCTACGTGTACGTAATGTTGGCACACCTCCGTATTTATTATTATATTTCATGTCATACTTAGACAAATCGTTGTCCGCACATCGCATAGCGACTAATTTAATCACCCATATTTCCAAAACCTAAGTTTTTAAGGTAACTTGGGTAGTATAATACTAAATTTCAGGACTTAATCTATCACCCTATGTGTACGTCATGTATCCACAATTCCGTATTTATTTTTATATTTCATGTCAAACTTAGACAAATCGTTGTCCGCACATCGCATAGCGACTAATTTAATCTCCCATATTTTCAAAACCTAAGTTTTTAAGGTAACTTGGGTGGTATAATACTAAATTTTAGGACCTATTCTATCATCCTATGTGTACGTCATGTTGGCACACTTCCGTATTTATTTTATTTTTCATGTCATACTTTGAGAAATCGCTGTCCGCACATCTCAATGCGACTACTTTAATCAGCCATATTTCCAAAACCTAAGTTTTTACGGTAACTTGGGTGGTATAATACAGACGTTCTGGTCCTATTTCATCACCCTACGTGTACGTCATGCTGACACACTGCCGTATTTATTTTATATATTATGTCAAACTTAGGTGGATCACTGTCCACACATCCAAAGCGACTATTTTGATCACCCGTATTTCCAAAACCTAAGTTTTTAAGGTAACTTGGGTTAGTACTAAAGTTCTGGACCTATTCTATCATCCTATGTGTACGTCATGTTGGCACACCTCCGTATTTTTTTTATATTTCGTGTCAAACTTCGACAAATCTCTTTCCGCACATCTCAATGCGACTACTTTAATCAGACATATTTCCAAAACCTAAGTTTTTACGGTAACTTGGGTGGTATAATACAGAAGTTCGGGTCCTATTCTATCACCCTACGTGTACGTATTGTTGGCACACCTCCGTATTTATTATTATATTTCATGTCATACTTAAGCAAATCGTTGTCCGCACATCGCATAGCGACTAATTTAATCACCCATATTTCCAAAACCTAAGTTTTTACGGTAACTTGGGTGGTATAATACAGAAGTTCTGGTCCTATTCTATCACCCTATGTGTACGTCATGTATCCACAATTCCGTATTTATTTTTATATTTCCTGTCAAACTTAGACAAATCGTTGTCCGCACATCGCATAGCGACTAATTTAATCACCCATATTTCCAAAACCTAAGTTTTTAAGGTAACTTGGGTGGTATAATACTAAATTTCAGGACCTATTCTATCATCCTATGTGTACGTCATGTTGGCACACTTCCGTATTTATTTTATTTTTCATGTCATACTTTGACAAATCGCTGTCCGCACATCTCAATGCGACTACTTTAATCAGCCATATTTCCAAAACCTAAGTTTTTAAGGTAACTTGGGTGGTATAATACTAAATTTCAGGACCTATTCTATCATCCTATGTGTACGTCATGTTGGCACACCTCCGTATTTATTATTATATTTCATGTCATACTTAGACAAATCGTTGTCCGCACATCGCATAGCGACTAATTTAATCACCCATATTTCCAAAACCTAAGTTTTTAAGGTAACTTGGGTGGTATAGTACTAAAGTTCTGGTCCTATTCTTTCATCCTATGTGTACGTAATGTTGGCACACTTCCGTATTTATTTTATTTTTCATGTCATACTTTGACAAATCGCTGTCCGCACATCGCATAGCGACTAATTTAATCACCCGTATTTCCAAAACCTAAGTTTTTAAGGTAACTTGGGTGGTATAGTACTAAAGTTCTGGACCTATTCTATCATACTATGTGTACGTCATGTTGGCACACCTCCTTTTTTATTTTATTTTTCATGTCATACTTTGACAAATCGCTGTCCGCACATCTCAATGCGACTACTTTAATCAGCCATATTTCCAAAACCTAAGTTTTTACGGTAACTTGGGTGGTATAATACAGAAGTTCTGGTCCTATTCTATCACCCTAGGTGTACGTCATGTATCCACAATTCCGTATTTATTTTTGTATTTCATGTCAAACTTAGACAAATCGTTGTCCACACATCCAAAGCGACTATTTTAATCACCCGTATTTCCAAAACCTAAGTTTTTAAGGTAACTTGGGTGGTATAGTACTAAAGTTCTGGTCCTATTCTATCACCCTACGTGTACGTAATGTTGGCACACCTCCGTATTTATTATTATATTACATGTCATACTTAGACAAATCGTTGTCCGCACATCGCATAGCGACTAATTTAATCACCCATATTTCCAAAAACTATGTTTTTACGGTAACTTGGGTGGTATAATACAGAAGTTCTGGTCCTATTCTATCACCCTATGTGTACGTCATGTATCCACAATTCCGTATTTATTTTTATATTTCATGTCAAACTTGGACAAATCGTTGTCCGCACATCGCATAGCGACTAATTTAATCACCCATATTTCCAAAACCTAAGTTTTTAAGGTAACTTGGGTGGTATAATACTGAATTTCAGGACCTATTCTATCATCCTATGTGTACGTCATGTTGGCACACTTCCGTATTTATTTTATTTTTCATGTCATACTTTGACAAATCGCTGTCCGCACATCTCAATGCGACTACTTTAATCAGCCATATTTCCAAAACCTAAGTTTTTACGGTAACTTGGGTGGTATAATACAGAATTTCAGGACCTATTCTATCATCCTATGTGTACGTCATGTTGGCACACCTCCGTATTTATTTTTACATTTCATGTCAAACTTAGACAAATCGTTGTCCGCACATCGCATAGCGACTAATTTAATCTCCCGTATTTCCAAAACCTAAGTTTTTAAGGTAACTTGGGTGGTATAGTACTAAAGTACTGGACCTATTCTATCATCCTATGTGTACGTCATGTTGGCACACCTCCGTATTTATTTTAATTTTCATGTCATACTTTGACAAATCGCTGTCCGCACATCTCAATGCGACTACTTTAATCATCCATATTTCCAAAACCTAAGTTTTTACGGTAACTTGGGTGGTAAAATACAGAAGTTCTGGTCCTATTCTATCGCCCTACGTGTACCCCTATGTGTACGTCATGTATCAACAATTCCCTATTTATTTTTATATTTCATGTCAAACTTAGACAAATCGTTGTCCGCACATCGCATAGCGACTAATTTAACCACCCATATTTCCAAAACCTAAGTTTTTAAGGTAACTTGCGTGGTATAATACTAAATTTCAGGACCTATTCTATCATCCTATGTGTACGTCATGTTGGCACACTTCCGTATTTATTTTATTTTTCATGTCATACTTTGACAAATCGCTGTCCGCACATCTCAATGCGACTACTTTAATCACCCATATTTCCAAAACCTAAGTTTTTAAGGTAACTTGGGTGGTATAATACTAAATGTCAGGACCTATTCTATCATTCTATGTGTACGTCATGTTGGCACACTTCCGTATTTATTTTATTTTTCATGTCATACTTTGACAAATCGCTGTCCGCACATCTCAATGCGACTACTTTAATCAGCCATATTTGCAAAACCTAAGTTTTTAGACAAATCGTTGTCCGCACATCGCATAGCGACTAATTTAATCACCCATATTTCCAAAACCTAAGTTTTTACGGTAACTTGGGTGGTATAATACAGAAGTTCTGGTCCTATTCTATCACCCTATATGTACGTATTGTTGGCACACCTCCGTATTTATTATTATATTTCATGTCATACTTAGACAAATCGTTGTCCGCACATCGCATAGCGACTAATTTAATCACCCATATTTCCAAAACCTAAGTTTTTACGGTAACTTGGGTGGTATAATACTAAATTTCAGGACCTATTCTATCATCTTATGTTTACGTCATGTTGGCACACTTCCGTATTTATTTTATTTTTCATGTCAAACTTAGACAAATCGTTGTCCGCACATCGCATAGCGACTAATTTAATCACCCATATTTCCAAAACCTAAGTTTTTACGGTAACTTGGGTGGTATAATATAGAAGTTCTGGTCCTATTCTATCACCCTACGTGTACGTAATGTTGGCACACCTCCGTATTTTTTTTATATTTCGTGTCAAACTTCGACAAATCGTTGTCCGCACATCGCATAGCGACTAATTTAATCACCCATATTTCCAAAACCTAAGTTTTTACGGTAACTTGGGTGGTATAATACAGAAGTTCTGGTCCTATTCTATCACCCTATGTGTACGTCATGTATCCACATTTCCGTATTTATTTTTATATTTCATGTCAAACTTAGACAAATCGCTGTCCGCACATCTCAATGCGACTACTTTAATCAGCCATATTTCCAAAACCTAAGTTTTTACGGTAATTTGGGTGGTATAGTACTAAAGTTCTGGACCTATTCTATCATCCTATGTGTACGTCATGTTGGCACACCTCCGTATTTTTTTTATATTTCGTGTCAAACTTTGACAAATCTCTGTCCGCACATCTCAATGCGACTACTTTAATCAGCCATATTTCCAAAACCTAAGTTTTTACGGTAACTTGGGTGGTATAATACAGAAGTTCTGGTCCTATTCTATCACCCTACGTGTACGTAATGTTGGCACACCTCCGTATTTATTATTATATTTCATGTCATACTTAGACAAATCGTTGTCCGCACATCGCATAGCGACTAATTTAATCACCCATATTTCCAAAACCTAAGTTTTTAAGGTAACTTGGGTGGTATAGTACTAAAGTTCTGGTCCTATTCTTTCATCCTACGTGTACGTCATGCTGACACACTGCCGTATTTATTTTATTTTTCATGTCATACTTTGACAAATCGCTGTCCGCACATCTCAATGCGACTACTTTAATCAGCCATATTTCCAAAACCTAAGTTTTTACGGTAACTTGGGTGGTATAATACAGAAGTTCTGGTCCTATTCTATCACCCTACGTGTACGTAATGTTGGCACACCTCCGTATTTTTTTTATATTTCATGTCACACTTAGACAAATCGTTGTCCGCACATCGCATAGCGACTAATTTAATCACCCATATTTCCAAAACCTAAGTTTTTAAGGTAACTTAGGTGATATAGTACTAAAGTTCTGGTCCTATTCTTTCATCCTATGTGTACGTCATGTTGGCACACCTCCGTATTTATTTTTATATTTCATGTCAAACTTAGACAAATCGTTGTCCGCACATCGCATAGCGACTAATTTAATCACCCATATTTCCAAAACCTAAGTTTTTACGGTAACTTGGGTGGTATAATACAGAAGTTCTGGCCCTATTCTATCACCCTATGTGTACGTCATGTATCCACAATTCCGTATTTATTTTTATATTTCATGTCAAACTTAGACAAATCGTTGTCCGCACATCGCATAGCGACTAATTTAATCACCCATATTTCCAAAACCTAAGTTTTTAAGGTAACTTGGGTGGTATAATACTAAATTTCAGGACCTATTCTATCATCCTATGTGTACGTCATGTTGGCACACTTCCGTATTTATTTTATTTTTCATGTCATACTTTGACAAACCGCTGTCCGCACATCTCAATGCGACTACTTTAATCAGCCATATTTCCAAAACCTAAGTTTTTACGGTAACTTGGGTGGTATAATACAGAAGTTCTGGTCCTATTCTATCACCCTACGTGTACGTCATGTATCCACAATTCCGTATTTATTTTTATATTTCATGTCAAACCTAGACAAATCGTTGTCCGCACATCGCATAGCGACTAATTTAATCACCCATATTTCCAAAACCTAAGTTTTTAAGGTAACTTGGTTGGTATAATACTAAATTTCAGGACCTATTCTATCACCCTATGTGTACGTCATGTTGGCACACTTCCGTATTTATTTTATTTTTCATGTCATACTTTGACAAATCGCTGTCCGCACATCTCAATGCGACTACTTTAATCAGCCATATTTCCAAAACCTAAGTTTTTACGGTAACTTGGGTGGTATAATACAGAAGTTCTAGTCCTATTCTATCCCCCTACGTGTACGTAATGTTGGCATACCTCCGTATTTATTATTAAATTTCATGTCATACTTAGACAAATCGTTGTCCGCACATCGCATAGCGACTAATTTAATCACCCATATTTCCAAAACCTAAGTTTTTAAGGTAACTTGGGTGGTATAGTACTAAAGTTCTTGTCCTATTCTATCATCCTATGTGTACGTTGTTGACACACTGCCGTATTTATTTTATATTTCATGTCATACTTAGACAAATCGTTGTCCGCACATCGCATAGCGACTAATTTAATCACCCATATTTCCAAAACCTAAGTTTTTACGGTAACTTGGGTGGTATAATACAGAAGTTCTGGTCCTATTCTATCACTCTACGTGTACGTCATGTTGGCACACCTCCGTATTTATTTTTATATTTCATGTCAAACTTAGACAAATCGTTGTCCGCACATCGCATAGCGACTAATTTAATCACCCATATTTCAAAAACCTAAGTTTTTACGGTAACTTAGGTGGTATAGTACTAATGTTCTGGACCTATTCTATCATCCTATGTGTACGTCATGTTGGCACACCTCCGTATTTTTTTTATATTTCGTGTCAAACTTCGACAAATCGTTGTCCGCACATCGCATAGCGACTAATTTAATCACCCATATTTCCAAAACCTAAGTTTTTACGGTAACTTGGGTGGTATAATACAGAAGTTCTGGTCCTATTCTATCACCCTATGTGTACGTCATGTATCCACAATTCCGTATTTATTTTTATATTTCATGTCAAACTTAGACAAATCGCTGTCCGCACATCTCAATGCGACTACTTTAATCAGCCATATTTCCAAAACCTAAGTTTTTACGTTAACTTGGGTGGTATAGTACTAAAGTTCTGGACCTATTCTATCATCCTATGTGTACGTCATGTTGGCACACCTCCGTATTTTTTTTATATTTCGTGTCAAACTTCGACAAATCTCTGTCCGCACATCTCAATGCGACTACTTTAATCAGCCATATTTCCAAAACCTAAGTTTTTACGGTAACTTGGGTGGTATAATACAGAAGTCCTGGTCCTATTCTATCACCCTACGTGTACGTAATGTTGGCACACCTCCGTATTTATTATTATATTTCATGTCATACTTAGACAAATCGTTGTCCGCACATCGCATAGCGACTAATTTAATCACCCATATTTCCAAAACCTAAGTTTTTAAGGTAACTTGGGTGGTATAGTACTAAAGTTCTGGTCCTATTCTTTCATCCTACGTGTACGTCATGCTGACACACTGCCGTATTTATTTTATTTTTCATGTCATACTTTGACAAATCGCTGTCCGCACATCTCAATGCGACTACTTTAATCAGCCATATTTCCAAAACCTAAGTTTTTACGGTAACTTGGGTGGTATAATACAAAAGTTCTGGTCCTATTCTATCACCCTATGTGTACGTCATGTATCCACAATTCCGTATTTATTTTTATATTTCATGTCAAACTTAGACAAATCGCTGTCCGCACATCTCAATGCGACTACTTTAATCAGCCATATTTCCAAAACCTAAGTTTTTACGGTAACTTGGGTGGTATAGTACAGAAGTTCTGGTCCTATTCTATCACCCTACGTGTACGTAATGTTGGCACACCTCCGTATTTTTTTTATATTTCATGTCATACTTAGACAAATCGTTGTCCGCACATCGCATAGCGACTAATTTAATCACCCATATTTCCAAAACCTAAGTTTTTAAGGTAACTTGGGTGGTATAGTACTAAAGTTCTGGTCCTATTCTTTCATCCTATGTGTACGTCATGTTGGCACACCTCCGTATTTATTTTTATATTTCATGTCAAACTTAGACAAATCGTTGTCCGCACATCGCATAGCGACTAATTTAATCACCCATATTTCCAAAACCTAAGTTTTTACGGTAACTTGGGTGGTATAATACAGAAGTTCTGGTCCTATTCTATCACCCTATGTGTACGTCATGTATCAACAATTCCGTATTTATTTTTATATTTCATGTCAAACTTAGACAAATCGTTGTCCGCACATCGCATAGCGACTAATTTAATCACTCATATTTCCAAAACCTAAGTTTTTAAGGTAACTTGGGTGGTATAATACTAAATTTCAGGACCTATTCTATCACCCTATGTGTACGTCATGTTGGCACACTTCCGTATTTATTTTATTTTTCATGTCATACTTTGACAAATCGCTGTCCGCACATCTCAATGCGACTACTTTAATCAGCCATATTTCCAAAACCTAAGTTTTTACGGTAACTTGGGTGGTATAATACAGAAGTTCTGGTCCTATTCCATCACCCTACGTGTACGTAATGTTGGCACACCTCCGTATTTATTATTATATTTCATGTCATACTTAGACAAATCGTTGTCCGCACATCGCATAGCGACTAATTTAATCACCCATATTTCCAAAACCTAAGTTTTTAAGGTAACTTGGGTGGTATAGTACTAAAGTTCTGGTCCTATTCTATCATCCTATGTGTACGTCATGTTGGCACACCTCCTTTTTTATTTTATTTTTCATGTCATACTTTGACAAATCGCTGTCCGCACATCTCAATGCGACTACTTTAATCAGCCATATTTCCAAAACCTAAGTTTTTACGGTAACTTGGGTGGTATAATACAGAAGTTCTGGTCCTATTCTATCACCATATGTGTACGTCATGTATCCACAATTCCGTATTTATTTTTATATTTCATGTCAAACTTAGACAAATCGCTGTCCGCACATCTCAATGCGACTACTTTAATCAGCCATATTTCCAAAACCTAAGTTTTTACGGTAACTTGGGTGGTATAGTACAGAAGTTCTGGTCCTATTCTATCATCCTACGTGTACGTAATGTTGGCACACCTTCGTATTTTTTTTATATTTCATGTCATACTTAGACAAATCGTTGTCCGCACATCGCATAGCGACTAATTTAATCACCCATATTTCCAAAACCTAAGTTTTTAAGGTAACTTGGGTGGTATAGTACTAAAGTTCTGGTCCTATTCTTTCATCCTATGTGTACGTCATGTTGGCACACCTCCGTATTTATTTTTATATTTCATGTCAAACTTAGACAAATCGTTGTCCGCACATCGCATAGCGACTAATTTAATCACCCATATTTCCAAAACCTAAGTTTTTAAGGTAACTTGGGTGGTATAATACCAAATTTCAGGACCTATTCTATCACCCTATGTGTACGTCATGTTGGCACACTTCCGTATTTATTTTATTTTTCATGTCATACTTTGACAAATCGCTGTCCGCACATCTCAATGCGACTACTTTAATCAGCCATATTTCCAAAACCTAAGTTTTTACGGTAACTTGGGTGGTATAATACAGAAGTTCTAGTCCTATTCTATCACCCTACGTGTACGTAATGTTGGCATACCTCCGTATTTATTATTATATTTCATGTCATACTTAGACAAATCGTTGTCTGCACATCGCATAGCGACTAATTTAATCACCCATATTTCCAAAACCTAAGTTTTTAAGGTAACTTGGGTGGTATAGTACTAAAGTTCTGGTCCTATTCTATCATCCTATGTGTACGTCATGTTGACACACTGCCGTATTTATTTTATATTTCATGTCATACTTAGACAAATCGTTGTCCGCACATCGCATAGCGACTAATTTAATCACCCATATTTCCAAAACCTAAGGTTTTACGGTAACTTGGGTGGTATAATACAGAAGTTCTGGTCCTATTCTATCACCCTACGTGTACGTAATGTTGGCACACCTCCGTATTTATTTTTATATTTCATGTCAAACTTAGACAAATCGTTGTCCGCACATCGCATAGCGACTAATTTAATCACCCATATTTCCAAAACCTAAGTTTTTACGGTAACTTGGGTGGTATAGTCCTAATGTTCTGGACCTATTCTATCATCCTATGTGTGCGTCATGTTGGCACACCTCCGTATTTTTTTTATATTTCGTGTCAAACTTCGACAAATCGTTGTCCGCACATCGCATAGCGACTAATTTAATCACCCATATTTCCAAAACCTAAGTTTTTACGGTAACTTGGGTGGTATAATACAGAAGTTCTGGTCCTATTCTATCACCCTATGTGTACGTCATGTATCCACAATTCCGTATTTATTTTTATATTTCATGTCAAACTTAGACAAATCGCTGTCCGCACATCTCAATGCGACTACTTTAATCAGCCATATTTCCAAAACCTAAGTTTTTACGGTAACTTGGGTGGTATAGTACTAAAGTTCTGGACCTATTCTATCATCCTATGTGTACGTCATGTTGGCACACCTCCGTATTTTTTTTATATTTCGTGTCAAAGTTCGACAAATCTCTGTCCGCACATCTCAATGCGACTAGTTTAATCAGCCATATTTCCAAAACCTAAGTTTTTACGGTAACTTGGGTGGTATAATACAGAAGTCCTGGTCCTATTCTATCACCCTACGTGTACGTAATGTTGGCACACCTCCGTATTTATTATTATATTTCATGTCATACTTAGACAAATCGTTGTCCGCACATCGCATAGCGACTAATTTAATCACCCATATTTCCAAAACCTAAGTTTTTAAGGTAACTTGGGTGGTATAGTACTAAGGTTCTGGTCCTATTCTTTCATCCTACGTGTACGTCATGCTGACACACTGCCGTATTTATTTAATTTTTCATGTCACACTTTGACAAATCGCTGTCCGCACATCTCAATGCGACTACTTTAATCAGCCATATTTCCATAACCTAAGTTTTTACGGTAACTTGGGTGGTATAATACAGAAGTTCTGGTCCAATTCTATCACCCTATGTGTACGTCATGTATCCACAATTCCGTATTTATTTTTATATTTCATGTCAAACTTAGACAAATCGCTGTCCGCACATCTCAATGCGACTATTTTAATCAGCCATATTTCCAAAACCTAAGTTTTTACGGTAACTTGGTTGGTATAGTACAGAAGTTCTGGTCCTATTCTATCACCCTACGTGTACGTAATGTTGGCACACCTCCGTATTTTTTTTATATTTCATGTCATACTTAGACAAATCGTTGTCCGCACATCGCATAGCGACTAATTTAATCACCCATATTTCCAAAACCTAAGTTTTTAAGGTAACTTGGGTGGTATAGTACTAAAGTTCTGGTCCTATTCTTTCATCCTATGTGTACGTCATGTTGGCACACCTCCGTATTTATTTTTATATTTCATGTCAAACTTAGACAAATCGTTGTCCGCACATCGCATAGCGACTAATTTAATCACCCATATTTCCAAAACCTAAGTTTTTACGGTAACTTGGGTGGTATATTACAGAAGTTCTGGTCCTATTCTATCACCCTATGTGTACGTCATGTATCCACAATTCCGTATTTATTTTTATATTTCATGTCAAACTTAGACAAATCGTTGTCCGCACATCGCATAGCGACTAATTTAATCACTCATATTTCCAAAACCTAAGTTTTTAAGGTAACTTGGGTGGTATAATACTAAATTTCAGGTTCTATTCTATCATCCTATGTGTACGTCATGTTGGCACACTTCCGTATTTATTTTATTTTTCATGTCATACTTTGACAAATCGCTGTCCGCACATCTCAATGCGACTACTTTAATCAGCCATATTTCCAAAACCTAAGTTTTTACGGTAACTTGGGTGGTATAATACAGAAGTTCTGGTCCTATTCTATCACCCTACGTGTACGTCATGTATCCACAATTCCGTATTTATTTTTATATTTCATGTCAAACCTAGACAAATCGTTGTCCGCACATCGCATAGCGACTAATTTAATCACCCATATTTCCAAAACCTAAGTTTTTAGGGTAACTTGGGTGGTATAATACTAAATTTCAGGACCTATTCTATCACCCTATGTGTACGTCATGTTGGCACACTTCCGTATTTATTTTATTTTTCATGTCATACTTTGACAAATCGCTGTCCGCACATCTCAATGCGACTACTTTAATCAGCCATATTTCCAAAACCTAAGTTTTTACGGTAACTTTGGTGGTATAATACAGAAGTTCTGGTCCTATTCTATCACCCTACGTGTACGTAATGTTGGCACACCTCCGTATTTATTATTATATTTCATGTCATACTTAGACAAATCGTTGTCCGCACATCGCATAGCGACTAATTTAATCACCCATATTTCCAAAACCTAAGTTTTTAAGGTAACTTGGGTGGTATAGTACTAAGTTCTGGTCCTATTCTTTCATCCTATGTGTACGTCATGTTGGCACACCCCCGTATTTATTTTTATATTTCATGTCAAACTTAGACAAATCGTTGTCCGCACATCGCATAGCGACTAATTTAATCACCCATATTTCCAAAACCTAAGTTTTTACGGTAACTTGGGTGGTATAATACAGAAGTTCTGGTCTTATTCTATTACCCCATGTGTACGTCATGTATACATTATTCCGTATTTATTTTTATATTTCATGTCAAACTTAGACAAATCGTTGTCCGCACATCGCATAGCGACTAATTTAATCACCCATATTTCCAAAACCTAAGTTTTTAAGGTAACTTGGGTGGTATAATACTAATTTTCAGGACCTATTCTATCATCCTATGTGTACGTCATGTTGGCACACTTCCGTAATTATTTTATTTTTCAAGTCATACTTTGACAAATCGCTGTCCGCACATCTCAATGCGACTACTTTAATCAGCCATATTTCCAAAACCTAAGTTTTTACGGTAACTTGGGTGGTATAATACAGAAGTTCTGGTCCTATTCTATCACCCTACGTGTACGTAATGTTGGCACACCTCCGTATTCATTATTATATTTCATGTCAAACTTAGACAAATCGTTGTCCGCACATGGCATAGCGACTAATTTAATCACCCATATTTCAAAAACCTAAGTTTTTAAGGTAACTTGGGTGGTATAATATTAAATTTCAGGACCTATTCTTTCATCCTATGTGTACGTCATGTTGACACACTGCCGTATTTATTTTATTTTTCATGTCATACTTTGACAAATCGCTGTCCGCACATCTCAATGCGACTAATTTAATCAGCCATATTTCCAAAACCTAAGTTTTTACGGTAACTTGGGTGGTATAATACAGAAGTTCTGGTCCTATTTCATCACCCTACGTGTACGTCATGCTGACACACTGCCGTATTTATTTTATTTTTCATGTCATACTTTGACAAATCGCTGTCCGCACATCTCAATGCGACTACTTTAATCAGCCATATTTCCAAAACCTAAGTTTTTACGGTAACTTGGGTGGTATAATACAGAAGTTCTGGTCCTATTCTATCACCCTATGTGTACGTCATGTATCCACAATTCCGTATTTATTTTTATATTTCATATCATACTTAGACAAATCGTTGTCCGCACATCGCATAGTGACTAATTTAATCACCCATATTTCCAAAACCTAAGATTTTAGGGTAACTTGGGTGGTATAGTACTAAAGTTCTGGTCCTATTCTTTCATCCTATGTGTACGTCATGTTGGCACACCTCCGTATTTATTTTTATATTTCATGTCAAACTTAGACAAATCGTTGTCCGCACATCGCATAGCGACTAATTTAATCACCCATATTTCCAAAACCTAAGTTTTTAAGGTAACTTGGGTGGTATAATACTAATTTTCAGGACCTATTCTATCATCCTATGTGTACGTCATGTTGGCACACTTCCGTATTTATTTTATTTTTCAAGTCATACTTTGACAAATCGCTGTCCGCACATCTCAATGCGACTACTTTAATCAGCCATATTTCCAAAACCTAAGTTTTTACGGTAACTTGGGTGGTATAATACAGAAGTTCTGGTCCTATTCTATCACCCTACGTGTACGTAATGTTGGCACACCTCCGTATTTATTATTATATTTCATGTCAAACTTAGACAAATCGTTGTCCGCACATCGCATAGCGACTAATTTAATCACCCATATTTCCAAAACCTAAGTTTTTAAGGTAACTTGGGTGGTATAATATTAAATTTTAGGACCTATTCTTTCATCCTATGTGTACGTCATGTTGACACACTGCCGTATTTATTTTATTTTTCATGTCATACTTTGACAAATCGCTGTCCGCACATCTCAATGCGACTACTTTAATCAGCCATATTTCCAAAACCTAAGTTTTTACGGTAACTTGGGTGGTATAATACAGAAGTTCTGGTCCTATTCTATCACCCTATGTGTACGTCATGTATCCACAATTCCGTATTTATTTTTATATTTCATATCATTCTTAGACAAATCGTTGTCCGCACATCGCATAGTGACTAATTTAATCACCCATATTTCCAAAACCTAAGTTTTTAGGGTAACTTGGGTGGTATAGTACTAAAGTTCTGGTCCTATTCTTTCATCCTATGTGTACGTCATGTTGGCACACCTCCGTATTTATTTTTATATTTCATGTCAAACTTAGACAAATCGTTGTCCGCACATCGCATAGCGACTAATTTAATCACCCATATTTCCAAAACCTAAGTTTTTACGGTAACTTGGGTGGTATAATACAGAAGTTCTGGTCCTATTCTATCACCCCATGTGTACGTCATGTATCCATAATTCCGTATTTATTTTTATATTTCATGTCAAACTTAGACAAATCGTTGTCCGCACATCGCATAGCGACTAATTTAATCACCCATATTTCCAAAACCTAAGTTTTTAAGGTAACTTGGGTGGTATAGTACTAAAGATCTGGCCCTATTCTTTCATCCTATGTGTACGTCATGTTGGCACACTTCCGTATTTATTTTATTTTTCAAGTCATACTTTGACAAATCGCTGTCCGCACATCTCAATGCGACTACTTTAATCAGCCATATTTCCAAAACCTAAGTTTTTACGGTAACTTGGGTGGTATAATACAGAAGTTCTGGTCCTATTCTATCACCCTACGTGTACGTAATGTTGGCACACCTCCGTATTTATTATTATATTTCATGTCAAACTTAGACAAATCGTTGTCCGCACATCGCATAGCGACTAATTTAATGACCCGTATTTCCAAAACCTAAGTTTTTAAGGTAACTTGGGTGGTATAATACTAAATTTTAGGACCTATTCTTTCATCCTATGTGTACGTCATGTTGGCACACTTCCGTATTTATTTTATTTTTCATGTCATACTTTGACAAATCGCTGTCCGCACATCTCAATGCGACTACTTTAATCAGCCATATTTCCAAAACCTAAGTTTTTACGGTAACTTGGGTGGTATAATACAGAAGTTCTGGTCCTATTTCATAACCCTACGTGTACGTCATGCTGACACACTGCCGTATTTATTTTATATTTTATGTCAAACTTAGGTGGATCACTGTCCACACATCCAAAGCGACTATTTTAATCACCCGTATTTCCAAAACCTAAGTTTTTACGGTAACTTGGGTGGTATAATACAGAAGTTCTGGTCCTATTCTATCACCCTATGTGTACGTCTTGTTGGCACACTCGCGTATTTATTTTTATATTTCATGTCAAACTTAGACAAATCGTTGTCCGCACATCGCATAGCGACTAATTTAATCACCCATATTTCCAAAACCTAAGTTTTTACGGTAACTTGGGTGGTATAATACAGAAGGTCTGGTCCTATTCTATCACCCCATGTGTACGTCATGTATCCATAATTCCGTATTTATTTTTATATTTCATGTCAAACTTAGACAAATCGTTGTCCGCACATCGCATAGCGACTAATTTAATCACCCATATTTCCAAAACCTAAGTTTTTACGGTAACTTGGGTGGTATAATACAGAAGTTCTGGTCCTATTCTATCACCCTATGTGTACGTCATGTATCCAAAATTCCGTATTTATTTTTATATTTCATGTCAAACTTAGATAAATCGTTGTCCGCACATCTCAATGCGACTACTTTAATCAGCCATATTTCCAAAACCTAAGTTTTTACGGTAACTTGGGTGGTATAATACAGAAGTTCTGGTCCTATTCTATCACCCTATGTGTACGTCATGTATCCACAATTCCGTATTTATTTTTATATTTCATGTCAAACTTAGACAAATCGTTGTCCGCACATCGAATAGCGACTAATTTAATGACCCATATTTCCAAAACCTAAGTTTTTAAGGTAACTTGGGTGGTATAATACTAAATTTCAGGACCTATTCTATCATCCTATGTGTACGTCATGTTGGCACACTTCCGTATTTATTTTATTGTTCATGTCATACTTTGACAAATCGCTGTCCGCACATCTCAATGCGACTACTTTAATCAGCCATATTTCCGAAACCTAAGTTTTTACGGTAACTTGGGTGGTATAATACAGAAGTTCTGGTCCTATTTCATAACCCTACGTGTACGTCATGCTGACACACTGCCGTATTTATTTTATATTTTATGTCAAACTTAGGTGGATCACTGTCCACACATCCAAAGCGACTATTTTAATCACCCGTATTTCTAAAACCTAAGTTTTTTCGGTAACTTGGGTGGTATAATACAGAAGTTCTGGTCCTATTCTATCACCCTATGTGTACGTCTTGTTGGCACACTCGCGTATTTATTTTTATATTTCATGTCAAACTTAGACAAATCGTTGTCCGCACATCGCATAGCGACTAATTTAATCACCCATATTTCCAAAACCTAAGTTTTTACGGTAACTTGGGTGGTATAATACAGAAGTTCTGGTCCTATTCTATCACCCCATTTGTACGTCATGTATCCATAATTCCGTATTTATTTTTATATTTCATGTCAAACTTAGACAAATCGTTGTCCGCACATCGCATAGCGACTAATTTAATCACCCATATTTCCAAAACCTAAGTTTTTACGGTAACTTGGGTGGTATAATACAGAAGTTCTGGTCCTATTCTATCACCCCATGTGTACGTCATGTATCCATAATTCCGTATTTATTTTTATATTTCATGTCAAACGTAGACAAATCGTTGTCCGCACATCGCATAGCGACTAATTTAATCACCCATATTTCCAAAACCTAAGTTTTTAAGGTAACTTGGGTGGTATAGTACTAAAGTTCTGGCCCTATTCTTTCATCCTATGTGTACGTCATGTTGGCACACTTCCGTATTTATTTTATTTTTCAAGTCATACTTTGACAAATCGCTGTCCGCACATCTCAATGCGACTACTTTAATCAGCCATATTTCCAAAACCTATGTTTTTACGGTAACTTGGGTGGTATAATACAGAAGTTCTGGTCCTATTCTATCACCCTACGTGTACGTAATGTTGGCACACCTCCGTATTTATTATTATATTTCATGTCAAACTTAGACAAATCGTTGTCCGCACATCGCATAGCGACTAATTTAATGACCCGTATTTCCAAAACCTAAGTTTTTAAGGTAACTTGGGTGGTATAATACTAAATTTTAGGACCTATTCTTTCATCCTATGTGTACGTCATGTTGGCACACTTCCGTATTTATTTTATTTTTCATGTCATACTTTGACAAATCGCTGTCCGCACATCTCAATGCGACTACTTTAATCAGCCATATTTCCAAAACCTAAGTTTTTACGGTAACTTGGGTGGTATAATACAGAAGTTCTGGTCCTATTTCATAACCCTACGTGTACGTCATGCTGACACACTGCCGTATTTATTTTATATTTTATGTCAAACTTAGGTGGATCACTGTCCACACATCCAAAGCGACTATTTTAATCACCCGTATTTCCAAAACCTAAGTTTTTACGGTAACTTGGGTGGTATAATACAGAAGTTCTGGTCCTATTCTATCACCCTATGTGTACGTCTTGTTGGCACACTCGCGTATTTATTTTTATATTTCATGTCAAACTTAGACAAATCGTTGTCCGCACATCGCATAGCGACTAATTTAATCACCCATATTTCCAAAACCTAAGTTTTTACGGTAACTTGGGTGGTATAATACAGAAGTTCTGGTCCTATTCTATCACCCCATGTGTACGTCATGTATCCATAATTCCGTATTTATTTTTATATTTCATGTCAAACTTAGACAAATCGTTGTCCGCACATCGCATAGCGACTAATTTAATCACCCATATTTCCAAAACCTAAGTTTTTACGGTAACTTGGGTGGTATAATACAGAAGTTCTGGTCCTATTCTATCACCCTATGTGTACGTCATGTATCCAAAATTCCGTATTTATTTTTATATTTCATGTCAAACTTAGATAAATCGTTGTCCGCACATCTCAATGCGACTACTTTAATCAGCCATATTTCCAAAACCTAAGTTTTTACGGTAACTTGGGTGGTATAATACAGAAGTTCTGGTCCTATTCTATCACCCTATGTGTACGTCATGTATCCACAATTCCGTATTTATTTTTATATTTCATGTCAAACTTAGACAAATCGTTGTCCGCACATCGAATAGCGACTAATTTAATGACCCATATTTCCAAAACCTAAGTTTTTAAGGTAACTTGGGTGGTATAATACTAAATTTCAGGACCTATTCTATCATCCTATGTGTACGTCATGTTGGCACACTTCCGTATTTATTTTATTGTTCATGTCATACTTTGACAAATCGCTGTCCGCACATCTCAATGCGACTACTTTAATCAGCCATATTTCCGAAACCTAAGTTTTTACGGTAACTTGGGTGGTATAATACAGAAGTTCTGGTCCTATTTCATAACCCTACGTGTACGTCATGCTGACACACTGCCGTATTTATTTTATATTTTATGTCAAACTTAGGTGGATCACTGTCCACACATCCAAAGCGACTATTTTAATCACCCGTATTTCTAAAACCTAAGTTTTTTCGGTAACTTGGGTGGTATAATACAGAAGTTCTGGTCCTATTCTATCACCCTATGTGTACGTCTTGTTGGCACACTCGCGTATTTATTTTTATATTTCATGTCAAACTTAGACAAATCGTTGTCCGCACATCGCATAGCGACTAATTTAATCACCCATATTTCCAAAACCTAAGTTTTTACGGTAACTTGGGTGGTATAATACAGAAGTTCTGGTCCTATTCTATCACCCCATGTGTACGTCATGTATCCATAATTCCGTATTTATTTTTATATTTCATGTCAAACTTAGACAAATCGTTGTCCGCACATCGCATAGCGACTAATTTAATCACCCATATTTCCAAAACCTAAGTTTTTACGGTAACTTGGGTGGTATAATACAGAAGTTCTGGTCCTATTCTATCACCCTATGTGTACGTCATGTATCCAAAATTCCGTATTTATTTTTATATTTCATGTCAAACTTAGACAAATCGTTGTCCGCACATCTCAATGCGACTACTTTAATCAGCCATATTTCCAAAACCTAAGTTTTTACGGTAACTTGGGTGGTATAATACAGAAGTTCTGGTCCTATTCTATCACCCTATGTGTACGTCATGTATCCACAATTCCGTATTTATTTTTATATTTCATGTCAAACTTAGACAAATCGTTGTCCGCACATCGCATAGCGACTAATTTAATCACCCATATTTCCAAAACCTAAGTTTTTACGGTAACTTGGGTGGTATAATACAGAAGTTCTGGTGCTATTCTATCACCCCATGTGTACGTCATGTATCCATAATTCCGTATTTATTTTTATATTTCATGTCAAACTTAGACAAATCGTTGTCCGCACATCGAATAGCGACTAATTTAATGACCCATATTTCCAAAACCTAAGTTTTTAAGGTAACTTGGGTGGTATAATACTAAATTTCAGGACCTATTCTATCATCCTATGTGTACGTCATGTTGGCACACTTCCGTATTTATTTTATTGTTCATGTCATACTTTGACAAATCGCTGTCCGCACATCTCAATGCGACTACTTTAATCAGCCATATTTCCGAAACCTAAGTTTTTACGGTAACTTGGGTGGTATAATACAGAAGTTCTGGTCCTATTTCATAACCCTACGTGTACGTCATGCTGACACACTGCCGTATTTATTTTATATTTTATGTCAAACTTAGGTGGATCACTGTCCACACATCCAAAGCGACTATTTTAATCACCCGTATTTCTAAAACCTAAGTTTTTTCGGTAACTTGGGTGGTATAATACAGAAGTTCTGGTCCTATTCTATCACCCTATGTGTACGTCTTGTTGGCACACTCGCGTATTTATTTTTATATTTCATGTCAAACTTAGACAAATCGTTGTCCGCACATCGCATAGCGACTAATTTAATCACCCATATTTCCAAAACCTAAGTTTTTACGGTAACTTGGGTGGTATAATACAGAAGTTCTGGTCCTATTCTATCACCCCATGTGTACGTCATGTATCCATAATTCCGTATTTATTTTTATATTTCATGTCAAACTTAGACAAATCGTTGTCCGCACATCGCATAGCGACTACTTTAATCAGCCATATTTCCAAAACCTAAGTTTTTACGGTAACTTGGGTGGTATAATACAGAAGTTCTGGTCCTATTCTATCACCCTATGTGTACGTCATGTATCCACAATTCCGTATTTATTTTTATATTTCATGTCAAACTTAGACAAATCGTTGTCCGCACATCGAATAGCGACTAATTTAATGACCCATATTTCCAAAACCTAAGTTTTTAAGGTAACTTGGGTGGTATAATACTAAATTTCAGGACCTATTCTATCATCCTATGTGTACGTCATGTTGGCACACTTCCGTATTTATTTTATTGTTCATGTCATACTTTGACAAATCGCTGTCCGCACATCTCAATGCGACTACTTTAATCAGCCATATTTCCGAAACCTAAGTTTTTACGGTAACTTGGGTGGTATAATACAGAAGTTCTGGTCCTATTTCATAACCCTACGTGTACGTCATGCTGACACACTGCCGTATTTATTTTATATTTTATGTCAAACTTAGGTGGATCACTGTCCACACATCCAAAGCGACTATTTTAATCACACGTATTTCTAAAACCTAAGTTTTTTCGGTAACTTGGGTGGTATAATACAGAAGTTCTGGTCCTATTCTATCACCCTATGTGTACGTCTTGTTGGCACACTCGCGTATTTATTTTTATATTTCATGTCAAACTTAGACAAATCGTTGTCCGCACATCGCATAGCGACTACTTTAATCAGCCATATTTCCAAAACCTAAGTTTTTACGGTAACTTGGGTGGTATAATACAGAAGTTCTGGTCCTATTCTATCACCCTACGTGTACGTAATGTTGGCACACCTCCGTATTCATTATTATATTTCATGTCAAACTTAGACAAATCGTTGTCCGCACATGGCATAGCGACTAATTTAATCACCCATATTTCAAAAACCTAAGTTTTTAGGGTAACTTGGGTGGTATAATATTAAATTTCAGGACCTATTCTTTCATCCTATGTGTACGTCATGTTGACACACTGCCGTATTTATTTTATTTTTCATGTCATACTTTGACAAATCGCTGTCCGCACATCTCAATGCGACTACTTTAATCAGCCATATTTCCAAAACCTAAGTTTTTACGGTAACTTGGGTGGTATAATACAGAAGTTCTGGTCCTATTTCATCACCCTACGTGTACGTCATGCTGACACACTGCCGTATTTATTTTATTTTTCATGTCATACTTTGACAAATCGCTGTCCGCACATCTCAATGCGACTACTTTAATCAGCCATATTTCCAAAACCTAAGTTTTTACGGTAACTTGGGTGGTATAATACAGAAGTTCTGGTCCTATTCTATCACCCTATGTGTACGTCATGTATCCACAATTCCGTATTTATTTTTATATTTCATATCATACTTAGACAAATCGTTGTCCGCACATCGCATAGTGACTAATTTAATCACCCATATTTCCAAAACCTAAGTTTTTAGGGTAACTTGGGTGGTATAGTACTAAAGTTCTGGTCCTATTCTTTCATCCTATGTGTACGTCATGTTGGCACACCTCCGTATTTATTTTTATATTTCATGTCAAACTTAGACAAATCGTTGTCCGCACATCGCATAGCGACTAATTTAATCACCCATATTTCCAAAACCTAAGTTTTTAAGGTAACTTGGGTGGTATAATACTAATTTTCAGGACCTATTCTATCATCCTATGTGTACGTCATGTTGGCACACTTCCGTATTTATTTTATTTTTCAAGTCATACTTTGACAAATCGCTGTCCGCACATCTCAATGCGACTACTTTAATCAGCCATATTTCCAAAACCTAAGTTTTTACGGTAACTTGGGTGGTATAATACAGAAGTTCTGGTCCTATTCTATCACCCTACGTGTACGTAATGTTGGCACACCTCCGTATTTATTATTATATTTCATGTCAAACTTAGACAAATCGTTGTCCCCACATCGCATAGCGACTAATTTAATCACCCATATTTCCAAAACCTAAGTTTTTAAGGTAACTTGGGTGGTATAATATTAAATTTTAGGACCTATTCTTTCATCCTATGTGTACGTCATGTTGACACACTGCCGTATTTATTTTATTTTTCATGTCATACTTTGACAAATCGCTGTCCGCACATCTCAATGCGACTACTTTAATCAGCCATATTTCCAAAACCTAAGTTTTTACGGTAACTTGGGTGGTATAATACAGAAGTTCTGGTCCTATTTCATCACCCTACGTGTACGTCATGCTGACACACTGCCGTATTTATTTTATTTTTCATGTCATACTTTGACAAATCGCTGTCCGCACATCTCAATGCGACTACTTTAATCAGCCATATTTCCAAAACCTAAGTTTTTACGGTAACTTGGGTGGTATAATACAGAAGTTCTGGTCCTATTCTATCACCCTATGTGTACGTCATGTATCCACAATTCCGTATTTATTTTTATATTTCATATCATTCTTAGACAAATCGTTGTCCGCACATCGCATAGTGACTAATTTAATCACCCGTATTTCCAAAACCTAAGTTTTTAGGGTAACTTGGGTGGTATAGTACTAAAGTTCTGGTCCTATTCTTTCATCCTATGTGTACGTCATGTTGGCACACCTCCGTATTTATTTTTATATTTCATGTCAAACTTAGACAAATCGTTGTCCGCACATCGCATAGCGACTAATTTAATCACCCATATTTCCAAAACCTAAGTTTTTACGGTAACTTGGGTGGTATAATACAGAAGTTCTGGTCCTATTCTATCACCCCATGTGTACGTCATGTATCCATAATTCCGTATTTATTTTTATATTTCATGTCAAACTTAGACAAATCGTTGTCCGCACATCGCATAGCGACTAATTTAATCACCCATATTTCCAAAACCTAAGTTTTTAAGGTAACTTGGGTGGTATAGTACTAAAGATCTGGCCCTATTCTTTCATCCTATGTGTACGTCATGTTGGCACACTTCCGTATTTATTTTATTTTTCAAGTCATACTTTGACAAATCGCTGTCCGCACATCTCAATGCGACTACTTTAATCAGCCATATTTCCAAAACCTAAGTTTTTACGGTAACTTGGGTGGTATAATACAGAAGTTCTGGTCCTATTCTATCACCCTACGTGTACGTAATGTTGGCACACCTCCGTATTTATTATTATATTTCATGTCAAACTTAGACAAATCGTTGTCCGCACATCGCATAGCGACTAATTTAATGACCCGTATTTCCAAAACCTAAGTTTTTAAGGTAACTTGGGTGGTATAATACTAAATTTTAGGACCTATTCTTTCATCCTATGTGTACGTCATGTTGGCACACTTCCGTATTTATTTTATTTTTCATGTCATACTTTGACAAATCGCTGTCCGCACATCTCAATGCGACTACTTTAATCAGCCATATTTCCAAAACCTAAGTTTTTACGGTAACTTGGGTGGTATAATACAGAAGTTCTGGTCCTATTTCATAACCCTACGTGTACGTCATGCTGACACACTGCCGTATTTATTTTATATTTTATGTCAAACTTAGGTGGATCACTGTCCACACATCCAAAGCGACTATTTTAATCACCCGTATTTCCAAAACCTAAGTTTTTACGGTAACTTGGGTGGTATAATACAGAAGTTCTGGTCCTATTCTATCACCCCATGTGTACGTCATGTATCCATAATTCCGTATTTATTTTTATATTTCATGTCAAACTTAGACAAATCGTTGTCCGCACATCGCATAGCGACTAATTTAATCACCCATATTTCCAAAACCTAAGTTTTTACGGTAACTTGGGTGGTATAATACAGAAGTTCTGGTCCTATTCTATCACCCCATGTGTACGTCATGTATCCATAATTCCGTATTTATTTTTATATTTCATGTCAAACTTAGACAAATCGTTGTCCGCACATCGCATAGCGACTAATTTAATCACCCATATTTCCAAAACCTAAGTTTTTACGGTAACTTGGGTGGTATAATACAGAAGTTCTGGTCCTATTCTATCTCCCTATGTGTACGTCATGTATCCAAAATTCCGTATTTATTTTTATATTTCATGTCAAACTTAGATAAATCGTTGTCCGCACATCTCAATGCGACTACTTTAATCAGCCATATTTCCAAAACCTAAGTTTTTACGGTAACTTGGGTGGTATAATACAGAAGTTCTGGTCCTATTCTATCACCCTATGTGTACGTCATGTATCCACAATTCCGTATTTATTTTTATATTTCATGTCAAACTTAGACAAATCGTTGTCCGCACATCGAATAGCGACTAATTTAATGACCCATATTTCCAAAACCTAAGTTTTTAAGGTAACTTGGGTGGTATAATACTAAATTTCAGGACCTATTCTATCATCCTATGTGTACGTCATGTTGGCACACTTCCGTATTTATTTTATTGTTCATGTCATACTTTGACAAATCGCTGTCCGCACATCTCAATGCGACTACTTTAATCAGCCATATTTCCGAAACCTAAGTTTTTACGGTAACTTGGGTGGTATAATACAGAAGTTCTGGTCCTATTTCATAACCCTACGTGTACGTCATGCTGACACACTGCCGTATTTATTTTATATTTTATGTCAAACTTAGGTGGATCACTGTCCACACATCCAAAGCGACTATTTTAATCACCCGTATTTCTAAAACCTAAGTTTTTTCGGTAACTTGGGTGGTATAATACAGAAGTTCTGGTCCTATTCTATCACCCTATGTGTACGTCTTGTTGGCACACTCGCGTATTTATTTTTATATTTCATGTCAAACTTAGACAAATCGTTGTCCGCACATCGCATAGCGACTAATTTAATCACCCATATTTCCAAAACCTAAGTTTTTACGGTAACTTGGGTGGTATAATACAGAAGTTCTGGTCCTATTCTATCACCCCATGTGTACGTCATGTATCCATAATTCCGTATTTATTTTTATATTTCATGTCAAACTTAGACAAATCGTTGTCCGCACATCGCATAGCGACTAATTTAATCACCCATATTTCCAAAACCTAAGTTTTTACGGTAACTTGGGTGGTATAATACAGAAGTTCTGGTCCTATTCTATCACCCCATGTGTACGTCATGTATCCATAATTCCGTATTTATTTTTATATTTCATGTCAAACGTAGACAAATCGTTGTCCGCACATCGCATAGCGACTAATTTAATCACCCATATTTCCAAAACCTAAGTTTTTAAGGTAACTTGGGTGGTATAGTACTAAAGTTCTGGCCCTATTCTTTCATCCTATGTGTACGTCATGTTGGCACACTTCCGTATTTATTTTATTTTTCAAGTCATACTTTGACAAATCGCTGTCCGCACATCTCAATGCGACTACTTTAATCAGCCATATTTCCAAAACCTAAGTTTTTACGGTAACTTGGGTGGTATAATACAGAAGTTCTGGTCCTATTCTATCACCCTACGTGTACGTAATGTTGGCACACCTCCGTATTTATTATTATATTTCATGTCAAACTTAGACAAATCGTTGTCCGCACATCGCATAGCGACTAATTTAATGACCCGTATTTCCAAAACCTAAGTTTTTAAGGTAACTTGGGTGGTATAATACTAAATTTTAGGACCTATTCTTTCATCCTATGTGTACGTCATGTTGGCACACTTCCGTATTTATTTTATTTTTCATGTCATACTTTGACAAATCGCTGTCCGCACATCTCAATGCGACTACTTTAATCAGCCATATTTCCAAAACCTAAGTTTTTACGGTAACTTGGGTGGTATAATACAGAAGTTCTGGTCCTATTTCATAACCCTACGTGTACGTCATGCTGACACACTGCCGTATTTATTTTATATTTTATGTCAAACTTAGGTGGATCACTGTCCACACATCCAAAGCGACTATTTTAATCACCCGTATTTCCAAAACCTAAGTTTTTACGGTAACTTGGGTGGTATAATACAGAAGTTCTGGTCCTATTCTATCACCCTATGTGTACGTCTTGTTGGCACACTCGCGTATTTATTTTTATATTTCATGTCAAACTTAGACAAATCGTTGTCCGCACATCGCATAGCGACTAATTTAATCACCCATATTTCCAAAACCTAAGTTTTTACGGTAACTTGGGTGGTATAATACAGAAGTTCTGGTCCTATTCTATCACCCCATGTGTACGTCATGTATCCATAATTCCGTATTTATTTTTATATTTCATGTCAAACTTAGACAAATCGTTGTCCGCACATCGCATAGCGACTAATTTAATCACCCATATTTCCAAAACCTAAGTTTTTACGGTAACTTGGGTGGTATAATACAGAAGTTCTGGTCCTATTCTATCACCCTATGTGTACGTCATGTATCCAAAATTCCGTATTTATTTTTATATTTCATGTCAAACTTAGATAAATCGTTGTCCGCACATCTCAATGCGACTACTTTAATCAGCCATATTTCCAAAACCTAAGTTTTTACGGTAACTTGGGTGGTATAATACAGAAGTTCTGGTCCTATTCTATCACCCTATGTGTACGTCATGTATCCACAATTCCGTATTTATTTTTATATTTCATGTCAAACTTAGACAAATCGTTGTCCGCACATCGAATAGCGACTAATTTAATGACCCATATTTCCAAAACCTAAGTTTTTAAGGTAACTTGGGTGGTATAATACTAAATTTCAGGACCTATTCTATCATCCTATGTGTACGTCATGTTGGCACACTTCCGTATTTATTTTATTGTTCATGTCATACTTTGACAAATCACTGTCCGCACATCTCAATGCGACTACTTTAATCAGCCATATTTCCGAAACCTAAGTTTTTACGGTAACTTGGGTGGTATAATACAGAAGTTCTGGTCCTATTTCATAACCCTACGTGTACGTCATGCTGACACACTGCCGTATTTATTTTATATTTTATGTCAAACTTAGGTGGATCACTGTCCACACATCCAAAGCGACTATTTTAATCACCCGTATTTCTAAAACCTAAGTTTTTTCGGTAACTTGGGTGGTATAATACAGAAGTTCTGGTCCTATTCTATCACCCTATGTGTACGTCTTGTTGGCACACTCGCGTATTTATTTTTATATTTCATGTCAAACTTAGACAAATCGTTGTCCGCACATCGCATAGCGACTAATTTAATCACCCATATTTCCAAAACCTAAGTTTTTACGGTAACTTGGGTGGTATAATACAGAAGTTCTGGTCCTATTCTATCACCCCATGTGTACGTCATGTATCCATAATTCCGTATTTATTTTTATATTTCATGTCAAACTTAGACAAATCGTTGTCCGCACATCGCATAGCGACTAATTTAATCACCCATATTTCCAAAACCTAAGTTTTTACGGTAACTTGGGTGGTATAATACAGAAGTTCTGGTCCTATTCTATCACCCTATGTGTACGTCATGTATCCAAAATTCCGTATTTATTTTTATATTTCATGTCAAACTTAGACAAATCGTTGTCCGCACATCTCAATGCGACTACTTTAATCAGCCATATTTCCAAAACCTAAGTTTTTACGGTAACTTGGGTGGTATAATACAGAAGTTCTGGTCCTATTCTATCACCCTATGTGTACGTCATGTATCCACAATTCCGTATTTATTTTTATATTTCATGTCAAACTTAGACAAATCGTTGTCCGCACATCGCATAGCGACTAATTTAATCACCCATATTTCCAAAACCTAAGTTTTTACGGTAACTTGGGTGGTATAATACAGAAGTTCTGGTGCTATTCTATCACCCCATGTGTACGTCATGTATCCATAATTCCGTATTTATTTTTATATTTCATGTCAAACTTAGACAAATCGTTGTCCGCACATCGAATAGCGACTAATTTAATGACCCATATTTCCAAAACCTAAGTTTTTAAGGTAACTTGGGTGGTATAATACTAAATTTCAGGACCTATTCTATCATCCTATGTGTACGTCATGTTGGCACACTTCCGTATTTATTTTATTGTTCATGTCATACTTTGACAAATCGCTGTCCGCACATCTCAATGCGACTACTTTAATCAGCCATATTTCCGAAACCTAAGTTTTTACGGTAACTTGGGTGGTATAATACAGAAGTTCTGGTCCTATTTCATAACCCTACGTGTACGTCATGCTGACACACTGCCGTATTTATTTTATATTTTATGTCAAACTTAGGTGGATCACTGTCCACACATCCAAAGCGACTATTTTAATCACCCGTATTTCTAAAACCTAATTTTTTTTGGTAACTTGGGTGGTATAATACAGAAGTTCTGGTCCTATTCTATCACCCTATGTGTACGTCTTGTTGGCACACTCGCGTATTTATTTTTATATTTCATGTCAAACTTAGACAAATCGTTGTCCGCACATCGCATAGCGACTAATTTAATCACCCATATTTCCAAAACCTAAGTTTTTACGGTAACTTGGGTGGTATAATACAGAAGTTCTGGTCCTATTCTATCACCCCATGTGTACGTCATGTATCCATAATTCCGTATTTATTTTTATATTTCATGTCAAACTTAGACAAATCGTTGTCCGCACATCGCATAGCGACTAATTTAATCACCCATATTTCCAAAACCTAAGTTTTTACGGTAACTTGGGTGGTATAATACAGAAGTTCTGGTCCTATTCTATCACCCCATGTGTACGTCATGTATCCATAATTCCGTATTTATTTTTATATTTCATGTCAAACGTAGACAAATCGTTGTCCGCACATCGCATAGCGACTAATTTAATCACCCATATTTCCAAAACCTAAGTTTTTAAGGTAACTTGGGTGGTATAGTACTAAAGTTCTGGCCCTATTCTTTCATCCTATGTGTACGTCATGTTGGCACACTTCCGTATTTATTTTATTTTTCAAGTCATACTTTGACAAATCGCTGTCCGCACATCTCAATGCGACTACTTTAATCAGCCATATTTCCAAAACCTAAGTTTTTACGGTAACTTGGGTGGTATAATACAGAAGTTCTGGTCCTATTCTATCACCCTATGTGTACGTAATGTTGGCACACCTCCGTATTTATTATTATATTTCATGTCAAACTTAGACAAATCGTTGTCCGCACATCGCATAGCGACTAATTTAATGACCCGTATTTCCAAAACCTAAGTTTTTAAGGTAACTTGGGTGGTATAATACTAAATTTTAGGACCTATTCTTTCATCCTATGTGTGCGTCATGTTGGCACACTTCCGTATTTATTTTATTTTTCATGTCATACTTTGACAAATCGCTGTCCGCACATCTCAATGCGACTACTTTAATCAGCCATATTTCCAAAACCTAAGTTTTTACGGTAACTTGGGTGGTATAATACAGAAGTTCTGGTCCTATTTCATAACCCTACGTGTACGTCATGCTGACACACTGCCGTATTTATTTTATATTTTATGTCAAACTTAGGTGGATCACTGTCCACACATCCAAAGCGACTATTTTAATCACCCGTATTTCCAAAACCTAAGTTTTTACGGTAACTTGGGTGGTATAATACAGAAGTTCCGGTCCTATTCTATCACCCTATGTGTACGTCTTGTTGGCACACTCGCGTATTTATTTTTATATTTCATGTCAAACTTAGACAAATCGTTGTCCGCACATCGCATAGCGACTAATTTAATCACCCATATTTCCAAAACCTAAGTTTTTACGGTAACTTGGGTGGTATAATACAGAAGTTCTGGTCCTATTCTATCACCCCATGTGTACGTCATGTATCCATAATTCCGTATTTATTTTTATATTTCATGTCAAACTTAGACAAATCGTTTTCCGCACATCGCATAGCGACTAATTTAATCACCCATATTTCCAAAACCTAAGTTTTTACGGTAACTTGGGTGGTATAATACAGAAGTTCTGGTCCTATTCTATCACCCTATGTGTACGTCATGTATCCAAAATTCCGTATTTATTTTTATATTTCATGTCAAACTTAGATAAATCGTTGTCCGCACATCTCAATGCGACTACTTTAATCAGCCATATTTCCAAAACCTAAGTTTTTACGGTAACTTGGGTGGTATAATACAGAAGTTCTGGTCCTATTCTATCACCCTATGTGTACGTCATGTATCCACAATTCCGTATTTATTTTTATATTTCATGTCAAACTTAGACAAATCGTTGTCCGCACATCGAATAGCGACTAATTTAATGACCCATATTTCCAAAACCTAAGTTTTTAAGGTAACTTGGGTGGTATAATACTAAATTTCAGGACCTATTCTATCATCCTATGTGTACGTCATGTTGGCACACTTCCGTATTTATTTTATTGTTCATGTCATACTTTGACAAATCGCTGTCCGCACATCTCAATGCGACTACTTTAATCAGCCATATTTCCGAAACCTAAGTTTTTACGGTAACTTGGGTGGTATAATACAGAAGTTCTGGTCCTATTTCATAACCCTACGTGTACGTCATGCTGACACACTGCCGTATTTATTTTATATTTTATGTCAAACTTAGGTGGATCACTGTCCACACATCCAAAGCGACTATTTTAATCACCCGTATTTCTAAAACCTAAGTTTTTTCGGTAACTTGGGTGGTATAATACAGAAGTTCTGGTCCTATTCTATCACCCTATGTGTACGTCTTGTTGGCACACTCGCGTATTTATTTTTATATTTCATGTCAAACTTAGACAAATCGTTGTCCGCACATCGCATAGCGACTAATTTAATCACCCATATTTCCAAAACCTAAGTTTTTACGGTAACTTGGGTGGTATAATACAGAAGTTCTGGTCCTATTCTATCACCCCATGTGTACGTCATGTATCCATAATTCCGTATTTATTTTTATATTTCATGTCAAACTTAGACAAATCGTTGTCCGCACATCGCATAGCGACTAATTTAATCACCCATATTTCCAAAACCTAAGTTTTTACGGTAACTTGGGTGGTATAATACAGAAGTTCTGGTCCTATTCTATCACCCTATGTGTACGTCATGTATCCAAAATTCCGTATTTATTTTTATATTTCATGTCAAACTTAGACAAATCGTTGTCCGCACATCTCAATGCGACTACTTTAATCAGCCATATTTCCAAAACCTAAGTTTTTACGGTAACTTGGGTGGTATAATACAGAAGTTCTGGTCCTATTCTATCACCCTATGTGTACGTCATGTATCCACAATTCCGTATTTATTTTTATATTTCATGTCAAACTTAGACAAATCGTTGTCCGCACATCGCATAGCGACTAATTTAATCACCCATATTTCCAAAACCTAAGTTTTTACGGTAACTTGGGTGGTATAATACAGAAGTTCTGGTGCTATTCTATCACCCCATGTGTACGTCATGTATCCATAATTCCATGGTGGGTGATGTCCTCTTAGAGGAAACTGACTCCGCCAAGTTCCTAGGAATGTACCTTGATCGAGGGCTGACCTGGGAAGATCATGTCGACCACGTCTGTGCCAAGGTTACATCAGGTATTTTTGCATTACGTAACCTTGCAAAATTCTGTTCAAAGGACGTGCTGTTAATGGCCTACTTTGGCCTAATCTACCCCCATTTTTCCTATGGAATTAGACTTTGGGGTAGCTGTGCCAAACTGAGGCAAGAAAGGGTTTTCAGACTGCAAAAAAAAGCAGTCAGAATTATTTGCAAATTGCAATCAAGAGAATCTTGTAGGGAAGCCTTCAGGGAGCTTGGTTTGCTTACATTGCCCTGCCTTTATATCTTGGAGGTAACACTGTACTGCAAGTATAAATGCTCACTTGTCCAGGGCAGTCAAATCCACCAGTACGATACTAGGGGCAGGGACACTTATCGACTCGGGCAGCACAGAACTGTGACGTTTGAGCATTTGCCGTCGCAAGCTGGAGTCAAGTTCCTAAATAGGCTCCCTGAAGGTATCAAACAATCAGAAAATCAAAACCAATTCAAAACTCGACTAAAACGCCTTTTGGTGTCTAAAGTTCTGTACTCGGTTGATGAGTTCATGATGAGCCGCTGGGATATTTAAATTCTAGGCATTTCACGCGAATTAAAATTTGGCACTGATAGTAAGATAAAGAACATTGTACTTTATACATATTTGTACTATTGTAATGACGTTTGCAATGCAATTCTATTGTCGACTGCAATAAAGATATTATTTATTTATTTATTTATTTATTTATTCCGTATTTATTTTTATATTTCATGTCAAACTTAGACAAATCGTTGTCCGCACATCGCATAGCGACTAATTTAATCACCCATATTTCCAAAACCTAAGTTTTTAAGGTAACTTGGGTGGTATAATACTAAATTTCAGGACCTATTCTTTCATCCTATGTGTACGTCATGTTGGCACACTTCCGTATTTATTTTATTTTTCATGTCATACTTTGACAAATCGCTGTCCGCACATCTCAATGCGACTACTTTAATCAGCCATATTTCCAAAACCTAAGTTTTTACGGTAACTTGGGTGGTATAGTACAGAAGTTCTGGTCCTATTTCATAACCCTACGTGTACGTCATGCTGACACACTGCCGTAATTATTTTATATTTTATGTCAAACTTAGGTGGATCACTGTCCACACATCCAAAGCGACTATTTTAATCACCCGTATTTCCAAAACCTAAGTTTTTACGGTAACTTGGGTGGTATAATACAGAAGTTCTGGTCCTATTCTATCACCCTATGTGTACGTCTTGTTGGCACACTCGCGTATTTATTTTTATATTTCATGTCAAACTTAGACAAATCGTTGTCCGCACATCGCATAGCGACTAATTTAATCACCCATATTTCCAAAACCTAAGTTTTTACGGTAACTTGGGTGGTATAATACAGAAGTTCTGGTCCTATTCTATCACCCCATGTGTACGTCATGTATCCATAATTCCGTATTTATTTTTATATTTCATGTCAAACTTAGACAAATCGTTGTCCGCACATCGCATAGCGACTAATTTAATCACCCATATTTCCAAAACCTAAGTTTTTACGGTAACTTGGGTGGTATAATACAGAAGTTCTATTTCTATTCTATCACCCTATGTGTACGTCATGTATCCAAAATTCCGTATTTATTTTTATATTTCATGTCAAACTTAGACAAATCGTTGTCCGCACATCTCAATGCGACTACTTTAATCAGCCATATTTCCGAAACCTAAGTTTTTACGGTAACTTGGGTGGTATAATACAGAAGTGCTGGTCCTATTCTATCACCCTACGTGTACGTCATGTATCCATAATTCCGTATTTATTTTTATATTTCATGTCAAACTTAGACAAATCGTTTTCCGCACATCGCATAGCGACTAATTTAATCACCCATATTTCCAAAACCTAAGTTTTTACGGTAACTTGGGTGGTATAATACAGAAGTTCTGGTCCTATTCTTTCATCCTACGTGTACGTCATGTTGGCACACTTCCGTATTTTTTTTATATTTCATGTCAAACTTAGACAAATCGCTGTCCGCACATCTCAATGCGACTACTTTAATCAGCCATATTTCCAAAACCTAAGTTTTTACGGTAACTTGGGTGGTATAGTACTAAAGTTCTGGACCTATTCTATCATCCTATGTGTACGTCATGTTGGCACACCTCCGTAATTTTTTTATATTTCGTGTCAAACTTCGACAAATCGTTGTCCGCACATCGCATAGCGACTAATTTAATCACCCATATTTCCGAAACCTAAGTTTTTACGGTAACTTGGGTGGTATAATACAGAAGTTCTGGTCCTATTCTATCACCCTATGAGTACGTCATGTATCCACAATTCCGTATTTATTTTTATATTTCATGTCAAACTTAGACAAATCGTTGTCCGCACATCGCATAGCGACTAATTTAATCACCCATATTTCCAAAACCTATGTTTTTAAGGTAACTTGGGTGGTATAATACTAAATTTCAGGACCTATTCTATCATCCTATGTGTACGTCATGTTGGCACAATTCCGTATTTATTTTATTTTTCATGTCATACTTTGACAAATCGCTGTCCGCACATCTCAATGCGACTACTTTAATCAGCCATATTTCCAAAACCTAAGTTTTTACGGTAACTTGGGTGGTATAATACAGAAGTTCTGGTCCTATTCTATCACCCTACGTGTACGTAATGTTGGCACACCTCCGTATTTATTATTATATTTCATGTCAAACTTAGACAAATCGTTGTCCGCACATCGCATAGCGACTAATTTAATGACCCATATTTCCAAAACCTAAGTTTTTAAGGTAACTTCGGTGGTATAATACTAAATTTCAGGACCTATTCTTTCATCCTATGTGTACGTCATGTTGGCACACTTCCGTATTTATTTTATTTTTCATGTCATACTTTGACAAATCGCTGTCCGCACATCTCAATGCGACTACTTTAATCAGCCATATTTCCAAAACCTAAGTTTTTACGGTAACTTGGGTGGTATAATACAGAAGTTCTGGTCCTATTTCATAACCCTACGTGTACTACATGCTGACACACTGCCGTAATTATTTTATATTTTATGTCAAACTTAGGTGGATCACTGTCCACACATCCAAAGCGACTATTTTAATCACCCGTATTTCCAAAACCTAAGTTTTTACGGTAACTTGGGTGGTATAATACAGAAGTTCTGGTCCTATTCTATCACCCTATGTGTACGTCTTGTTGGCACACTCGCGTATTTATTTTTATATTTCATGTCAAACTTAGACAAATCGTTGTCCGCACATCGCATAGCGACTAATTTAATCACCCATATTTCCAAAACCTAAGTTTTTACGGTAACTTGGGTGGTATAATACAGAAGTTCTGGTCCTATTCTATCACCCCATGTGTACGTCATGTATCCATAATTCCGTATTTATTTTTATATTTCATGTCAAACTTAGACAAATCGTTGTCCGCACATCGCATAGCGACTAATTTAATCACCCATATTTCCAAAACCTAAGTTTTTACGGTAACTTGGTTGGTATAATACAGAAGTTCTGGTTCTATTCTATCACCCTATGTGTACGTCATGTATCCAAAATTCCGTATTTATTTTTATATTTCATGTCAAACTTAGACAAATCGTTGTCCGCACATCTCAATGCGACTACTTTAATCAGCCATATTTCCGAAACCTAAGTTTTTACGGTAACTTGGGTGGTATAATACTAAATTTCTGGTCCTATTCTTTCATCCTACGTGTACGTCATGTTGGCACACTTCCGTATTTTTTTTATATTTCATGTCAAACTTAGACAAATCGCTGTCCGCACATCTCAATGCGACTACTTTAATCAGCCATATTTCCAAAACCTAAGTTTTTACGGTAACTTGGGTGGTATAATACAGAAGTTCTGGTCCTATTCTATCACCCTATGTGTACGTCATGTTGGCACACCTCCGTATTTATTATTATATTTCATGTCATACTTAGACAAATCGTTGTCCGCACATCGCATAGCGACTAATTTAATCACCCATATTTCCAAAACCTAAGTTTTTAAGGTAACTTGGGTGGTATAGTACTAAAGTTCTGGTCCTATTCTTTCACCCTATGTGTACGTCATGTTGGCACACCTCCGTGATTTTTTTATATTTCGTGTCAAACTTCGACAAATCGTTGTCCGCACATCGCATAGCGACTAATTTAATCACCCATATTTCCGAAACCTAAGTTTTTACGGTAACTTGGGTGGTATAATACAGAAGTTCTGGTCCTATTCTATCACACTATGTGTACGTCATGTATCCACAATTCCGTATTATTTTTATATTTCATGTCAAACTTAGACAAATCGTTGTCCGCACATCGCATAGCGACTAATTTAATCACCCATATTTCCAAAACCTATGTTTTTAAGGTAACTTGGGTGGTATAATACTAAATTTCAGGACCTATTCTATCATCCTATGTGTACGTCATGTTGGCACAATTCCGTATTTATTTTATTTTTCATGTCATACTTTGACAAATCGCTGTCCGCACATCTCAATGCGACTACTTTAATCAGCCATATTTCCAAAACCTAAGTTTTTACGGTAACTTGGGTGGTATAATACAGAAGTTCTGGTCCTATTCTATCACCCTATGTGTACGTCATGTTGGAACACCTCCGTATTTATTATTATATTTCATGTCATACTTAGACAAATCGTTGTCCGCACATCGCATAGCGACTAATTTAATCGACCATATTTCCAAAACCTAAGTTTTTAAGGTAACTTAGGTGGTAAAGTACTAAAGTTCTGGTCCTATTCTTTCACCCTATGTGTACGTCATGTATCCACAATTCCGTATTTATTTTTATATTTCATGTCATACAAATCGTTGTCCGCACATCGCATAGCGACTAATTTAATCACCCATATTTCCAAAACCTAAGTTTTTACGGTAATTTGGGTGGTATAATACAGAAGTTCTGGTCCTATTCTATCACCCTACGTTTACGTAATGTTGGCACACCTCCGTATTTATTTTTATATTTCATGTCAAACTTAGACAAATCGTTGTCCGCACATCGCATAGCGACTAATTTAATCACCCATATTTCCAAAACCTAAGTTTTTACGGTAACTTGGGTGGTATTATACAGAAGTTCTGGTCCTATTCTATCACCCTATGTGTACGTCATGTATCCACAATTCCGTATTTATTTTTATATTTCATGTCAAACTTAGACAAATTGCTGTCCGCACATCGCATAGCGACTACTTTAATCAGCCATATTTCCAAAACCTAAGTTTTTACGGTAACTTGGGTGGTAAAGTACTAAAGTTCTGGACCTATTCCATCATCCTATGTGTACGTCATGTTGGCACACCTCCGTATTTTTTTTATATTTCGTGTCAAACTTCGACAAATCGTTGTCCGAACATCACATAGCGACTAATTTAATCACCCATATTTCCAAAACCTAAGTTTTTAAGGAAACGTGGGTGGTATAATACTAAATTTCAGGACCTATTCTATCATCCTATGTGTACGTCATGTTGGCACACTTCCGTATTTATTTTATTTTTCATGTCATACTTTGACAAATCGCTGTCCGCACATCTCAATGCGACTACTTTAATCAGCCATATTTCCAAAACCTAAGTTTTTACGGTATCTTGGGTGGTAAAGTACTAAAGTTCTGGAACTATTCTATCATCCTATGTGTACGTCATGTTGGCACACCTCCGTATTTTTTTTTATTTCGTGTCAAACTTCGACAAATCGTTGTCCGCACATCGCATAGCGACTAATTTAATCACCCATATTTCCGAAACCTAAGTTTTTACGGTAACTTGGGTGGTATAATACAGAAGTTCTGGTTCTATTCTATCACCCTATGTGTACGTCATGTATCCAAAATTCCGTATTTATTTTTATATTTCATGTCAAACTTAGACAAATCGTTGTCCGCACATCTCAATGCGACTACTTTAATCAGCCATATTTCCGAAACCTAAGTTTTTACGGTAACTTGGGTGGTATAATACAGAAGTGCTGGTCCTATTCTATTACCCTACGTGTACGTCATGTATCCACAATTCCGTATTTATTTTATTTTTCATGTCATACTTTGACAAATCGCTGTCCGCACATCTCAATGCGACTACTTTAATCGGCCTTATTTCCAAAACCTAAGTTTTTACGGTAACTTGGGTGGTATAATACTAAAATTCTGGTCCTATTCTTTCATCCTACGTGTACGTCATGTTGGCACATTCCGTATTTTTTTTATATTTCATGTCAAACTTAGACAAATCGCTGTCCGCACATCTCAATGCGACTACTTTAATCAGCCATATTTCCAAAACCTAAGTTTTTACGGTAACTTGGGTGGTATAATACAGAAGTTCTGGTCCTATTCTATCACCCTATGTGTACGTCATGTTGGCACACCTCCGTATTTATTATTATATTTCATGTCATACTTAGACAAATCGTTGTCCGCACATCGCATAGCGACTAATTTAATCACCCATATTTCCAAAACCTAAGTTTTTAAGGTAACTTGGGTGGTATAGTACTAAAGTTCTGGTCCTATTCTTTCACCCTATGTGTACGTCATGTTGGCACACCTCCGTGATTTTTTTATATTTCGTGTCAAACTTCGACAAATCGTTGTCCGCACATCGCATAGCGACTAATTTAATCACCCATATTTCCGAAACCTAAGTTTTTACGGTAACTTGGGTGGTATAATACAGAAGTTCTGGTCCTATTCTATCACACTATGTGTACGTCATGTATCCACAATTCCGTATTATTTTTATATTTCATGTCAAACTTAGACAAATCGTTGTCCGCACATCGCATAGCGACTAATTTAATCACCCATATTTCCAAAACCTATGTTTTTAAGGTAACTTGGGTGGTATAATACTAAATTTCAGGACCTATTCTATCATCCTATGTGTACGTCATGTTGGCACAATTCCGTATTTATTTTATTTTTCATGTCATACTTTGACAAATCGCTGTCCGCACATCTCAATGCGACTACTTTAATCAGCCATATTTCCAAAACCTAAGTTTTTACGGTAACTTGGGTGGTATAATACAGAAGTTCTGGTCCTATTCTATCACCCTATGTGTACGTCATGTTGGAACACCTCCGTATTTATTATTATATTTCATGTCATACTTAGACAAATCGTTGTCCGCACATCGCATAGCGACTAATTTAATCACCCATATTTCCAAAACCTAAGTTTTTAAGGTAACTTAGGTGGTAAAGTACTAAAGTTCTGGTCCTATTCTTTCACCCTATGTGTACGTCATGTATCCACAATTCCGTATTTATTTTTATATTTCATGTCATACAAATCGTTGTCCGCACATCGCATAGCGACTAATTTAATCACCCATATTTCCAAAACCTAAGTTTTTACGGTAATTTGGGTGGTATAATACAGAAGTTCTGGTCCTATTCTATCACCCTACGTTTACGTAATGTTGGCACACCTCCGTATTTATTTTTATATTTCATGTCAAACTTAGACAAATCGTTGTCCGCACATCGCATAGCGACTAATTTAATCACCCATATTTCCAAAACCTAAGTTTTTACGGTAACTTGGGTGGTATTATACAGAAGTTCTGGTCCTATTCTATCACCCTATGTGTACGTCATGTATCCACAATTCCGTATTTATTTTTATATTTCATGTCAAACTTAGACAAATTGCTGTCCGCACATCGCATAGCGACTACTTTAATCAGCCATATTTCCAAAACCTAAGTTTTTACGGTAACTTGGGTGGTAAAGTACTAAAGTTCTGGACCTATTCCATCATCCTATGTGTACGTCATGTTGGCACACCTCCGTATTTTTTTTATATTTCGTGTCAAACTTCGACAAATCGTTGTCCGAACATCACATAGCGACTAATTTAATCACCCATATTTCCAAAACCTAAGTTTTTAAGGAAACGTGGGTGGTATAATACTAAATTTCAGGACCTATTCTATCATCCTATGTGTACGTCATGTTGGCACACTTCCGTATTTATTTTATTTTTCATGTCATACTTTGACAAATCGCTGTCCGCACATCTCAATGCGACTACTTTAATCAGCCATATTTCCAAAACCTAAGTTTTTACGGTATCTTGGGTGGTAAAGTACTAAAGTTCTGGAACTATTCTATCATCCTATGTGTACGTCATGTTGGCACACCTCCGTATTTTTTTTTATTTCGTGTCAAACTTCGACAAATCGTTGTCCGCACATCGCATAGCGACTAATTTAATCACCCATATTTCCGAAACCTAAGTTTTTACGGTAACTTGGGTGGTATAATACAGAAGTTCTGGTTCTATTCTATCACCCTATGTGTACGTCATGTATCCAAAATTCCGTATTTATTTTTATATTTCATGTCAAACTTAGACAAATCGTTGTCCGCACATCTCAATGCGACTACTTTAATCAGCCATATTTCCGAAACCTAAGTTTTTACGGTAACTTGGGTGGTATAATACAGAAGTGCTGGTCCTATTCTATCACCCTACGTGTACGTCATGTATCCACAATTCCGTATTTATTTTATTTTTCATGTCATACTTTGACAAATCGCTGTCCGCACATCTCAATGCGACTACTTTAATCGGCCTTATTTCCAAAACCTAAGTTTTTACGGTAACTTGGGTGGTATAATACTAAATTTCTGGTCCTATTCTTTCATCCTACGTGTACGTCATGTTGGCACATTCCGTATTTTTTTTATATTTCATGTCAAACTTAGACAAATCGCTGTCCGCACATCTCAATGCGACTACTTTAATCAGCCATATTTCCAAAACCTAAGTTTTTACGGTAACTTGGGTGGTATAGTACTAAAGTTCTGGACCTATTCTATCATCCTATGTGTACGTCATGTTGGCACATCTCCGTAATTTTTTTATATTTCGTGTCAAACTTCGACAAATCGTTGTCCGCACATCGCATAGTGACTAATTTAATCACCCATATTTCCGAAACCTAAGTTTTTACGGTAACTTGGGTGGTATAATACAGAAGTTCTGGTCCTATTCTATCAACCTATGTGTACGTCATGTATCCACAATTCCGTATTATTTTTATATTTCATGTCAAACTTAGACAAATCGTTGTCCGCACATCGCATAGCGACTAATTTAATCACCCATATTTCCAAAACCTAAGTTTTTACGGTAACTTGGGTGGTATAATACAGAAGTTCTGGTCCTATTCTATCACCCTATGTGTACGTCATGTATCCACAATTCCGTATTTATTTTTATATTTCATGTCAAACTTAGACAAATCGTTGTCCGCACATCGCATAGCGACTAATTTAATCACCCATATTTCCAAAACCTATGTTTTTAAGGTAACTTGGGTGGTATAATACTAAATTTCAGGACCTATTCTATCATCCTATGTGTACGTCATGTTGGCACAATTCCGTATTTATTTTATTTTTCATGTCATACTTTGACAAATCGCTGTCCGCACATCTCAATGCGACTACTTTAATCAGCCATATTTCCAAAACCTAAGTTTTTACGGTAACTTGGGTGGTATAATACAGAAGTTCTGGTCCTATTCTATCACCCTATGTGTACGTCATGTTGGCACACCTCCGTATTTATTATTATATTTCATGTCATACTTAGACAAATCGTTGTCCGCACATCGCATAGCGACTAATTTAATCACCCATATTTCCAAAACCTAAGTTTTTAAGGTAACTTGGGTGGTATAGTACTAAAGTTCTGGTCCTATTCTTTCACCCTATATGTACGTCATGTATCCACAATTCCGTATTTATTTTTATATTTCATGTCATACAAATCGTTGTCCGCACATCGCATAGCGACTAATTTAATCACCCATATTTCCAAAACCTAAGTTTTTACGGTAATTTGGGTGGTATAATACAGAAGTTCTGGTCCTATTCTATCACCCTACGTGTACGTAATGTTGGCACACCTCCGTATTTATTTTTATATTTCATGTCAAACTTAGACAAATCGTTGTCCGCACATCGCATAGCGACTAATTTAATCACCCATATTTCCAAAACCTAAGTTTTTACGGTAACTTGGGTGGTATAGTACTAAAGTTCTGGACCTATTCTATCATCCTATGTGTACGTCATGTTGGCACACCTCCGTATTTATTTTTATATTTCATGTCAAACTTAGACAAATCGCTGTCCGAACATCTCAATGCGACTACTTTAATCAGCCATATTTCCAAAACCTAAGTTTTTACGGTAACTTGGGTGGTATAGTACTAAAGTTCTGGACCTATTCTATCATCCTATGTGTACGTCATTTTGGCACACCTCCGTATTTTTTTTATATTTCGTGTCAAACCTCGACAAATCTCTGTCCGCACATCGCAATGCGACTACTTTAATCAGCAATATTTCCAAAACCTAAGTTTTTACGGTAACTTGGGTGGTATAATACAGAAGTTCTGGTCCTATTCTATCACCCTATGTGTACGTCATGTTGGCACACCTCCGTATTTATTATTATATTTCATGTCATACTTAGACAAATCGTTGTCCGCACATCGCATAGCGACTAATTTAATCACCCATATTTCCAAAACCTAAGTTTTTACGGTAACTTGGGTGGTATAATACAGAAGTTCTGGTCGTATTCTATCACCCTATGTGTACGTCATGTATCAACAATTCCGTATTTATTTTTATATTTCATGTCAAACTTAGACAAATCGTTGTCCGCACATCGCATAGCGACTAATTTAATCACCCATATTTCCAAAACCTAAGTTTTTACGGTAACTTGGGTGGTATAATACAGAAGTTCTGGTCCTATTCTATCACCCTATGTGTACGTCATGTATCCACAATTCCGTATTTATTTTTATATTTCATGTCAAACTTAGACAAATTGCTGTCCGCACATCGCATAGCGACTACTTTAATCACCCATATTTCCAAAACCTAAGTTTTTAAGGTAACGTGGGTGGTATAATACTAAATTTCAGGACCTATTCTATCATCCTATGTGTACGTCATGTTGGCACACTTCCGTATTTATTTTATTTTTCATGTCATACTTTGACAAATCGCTGTCCGCACATCTCAATGCGACTACTTTAATCAGCCATATTTCCAAAACCTAAGTTTTTACGGTAACTTGGGTGGTATAATATAGAAGTTCTGGTCCTATTCTATCACCCTATATGTACGTAATGTTGGCACACCTCCGTATTTATTATTATATTTCATGTCATACTTAGACAAATCGTTGTCCGCACATCGCATAGCGACTAATTTAATCACCCATATATCCAAAACCTAAGTTTTTACGGTAACTTGGGTGGTATAATACAGAAGTTCTGGTCCTATTCTATCACCCTATGTGTACGTCATGTATCCACAATTCCGTATTTATTATTATATTTCATGTCAAACTTAGACAAATCGTTGTCCGCACATCGCATAGCGACTAATTTAATCACCCATATTTCCAAAACCTAAGTTTTTAAGGTAACTTGGGTGGTATAATACTAAATTTCAGGACCTATTCTTTCATCCTATGTGTACGTCATGTTGGCACACTTCCGTATTTATTTTATTTTTCATGTCATACTTTGACAAATCGCTGTCCGCACATCTCAATGCGACTACTTTAATCAGCCATATTTCCAAAACCTAAGTTTTTACGGTAACTTGGGTGGTATAATACAGAAGTTCTGGTCCTATTTCATAACCCTACGTGTACGTCATGCTGACACACTGCCGTATTTATTTTATATTTTATGTCAAACTTAGGTGGATCACTGTCCACACTTCCAAAGCGACTATTTTAATCACCCGTATTTCCAAAACCTAAGTTTTTACGGTAACTTGGGTGGTATAATACAGAAGTTCTGGTCCTATTCTATCACCCTATGTGTACGTCTTGTTGGCACACTCGCGTATTTATTTTATATTTCATGTCAAACTTAGGCGGATCGCTGTCCACACATCCAAAGCGACTATTTTAATTACCCATATTTCCAAAACCTAAGTTTTTCGGATAACCTGAGTGGTATAATACTATAGTTCTGGTCCTATTCTATCACCCTATGTGTACGTCATGTATCCACAATTCCGTATTTATTTTTATATTTCATGTCAAACTTAGACAAATCGTTGTCCATACATCACATAGCGACTAATTTAATCACCCATATTTCCAAAACCTAAATTTTTAAGGTAACTTGGGTGGTATAATACTAAATTTCAGGACCTATTCTATCATCCTATGTGTACGTCATGTTGGCACACTTCCGTATTTATTTTATTTTTCATGTCATACTTTGACAAATCGCTGTCCGGACATCTCAATGCGACTACTTTAATCAGCCATATTTCCAAAACCTAAGTTTTTACGGTAACTTGGGTGGTATAATACAGAAGTTCTGGTCCTATTCTATCACCCTACGTGTACGTCATGTATCCACAATTCCGTATTTATTTTTATATTTCATGTCAAACTTAGACAAATCGTTGTCTGCACATCGCATAGCGACTAATTTAATCACCCATATTTCCAAAACCTTAGTTTTTAAGGTAACTTGGGTGGTATAATACTAAATTTCAGGACCAATTCTTTCATCCTATGTGTACGTCATGTTGGCACACTTCCGTATTTATTTTATTTTTCTTGTCATACTTTGACAAATCGCTGTCCGCACATCTCAATGAGACTACTTTAATCAGCCATATTTCCAAAACCTAAGTTTTTACGGTAACTTGGGTGGTATAGTACTAAAGTTCTGGTCCTATTCTATCACCCTACGTGTACCGCACATCGCATAGCGACTAATTTAATCACCCATATTTCCAAAACCTAAGTTTTTCCGGTAACTTGGGTGGTATAATACAGAAGTTCTGGTCCTATTCTATCACCCCACGTGTACGTAATGTTGGCACACCTCCGTATTTATTATTATATTTCATGTCATACTTAGACAAATCGTTGTCCGCACATTGCATAGCGACTAATTTAATCACCCATATTTCCAAAACCTAAGTTTTTACGGTAAATTGGGTGGTATAATACAGAAGGTCTGGTCCTATTCTATCACCCTATGTGTACGTCATGTATCCACAATTCCGTATTTATTTTTATATTTCATGTCATAATTAGACAAATCGTTGTCCGCACATCGCATAGCGTCTAATTTAATCACCCATATTTCCAAAACCTAAGTTTTTAAGGTAACTTGGGTGGTATAATACTATAATTTCAGGACCTATTCTATCATCCTATGTGTACGTCATGTTGGCACACTTCCGTATTTATTTTATTTTTCATGTCATACTTTGACAAATCGCTGTCCGCACATCTCAATGCGACTACTTTAATCAGCCATATTTCCAAAACCTAAGGTTTTTACGGTAACTTGGGTGGTATAATACAGAAGTTCTGGTCCTATTTCATCACCCTACGTGTACGTCATGCTGACACACTGCCGTATTTATTTTATATTTTATGTCAAACTTAGGTGGATCACTGTCCACACATCCAAAGCGACTACTTTAATCAGCCATATTTCCAAAACCTAAGTTTTTACGGTATTTCGGGTGGTATAGTACTAAAGTTCTGGACCTATTCTATCATCCTATGTGTACGTCATGTTGGCACACCTCCGTATTTTTTTTATATTTCGTGTCAAACTTCGACAAATCTCTGTCCGCACATCTCAATGCGACTACTTTAATCAGCCATATTTCCAAAACCTAAGTTTTTACGGTAACTTGGTTGGTATAATACAGAAGTTCTGGTCCTATTGTATCACCCTATATGTACGTAATGTTGGCACACCTCCGTATTTATTATTATATTTCATGTCATACTTAGACAAATCGTTGTCCGCACATCGCATAGCGACTAATTTATTCACCCATATATCCAAAACCTAAGTTTTTACGGTAACTTGAGTGGTATAATACAGAAGTTCTGGTCCTATTCTATCACCCTATGTGTACGTCATGTATCCACAATTCCGTATTTATTTTTATATTTCATGTCAAACTTAGACAAATCGGTGTCCATACATCACATAGCGACTAATTTAATCACCCATATTTCCAAAACCTACGTTTTTAAGGTAACTTTGGTGGTATAATACAGAAGTTCTGGTCCTATTCTATCACCCTACGTGTACGTAATGTATCCACAATTCCGTATTTATTTTTATATTTCATGTCAAAATTAGACAAATCGTTGTCCGCACATCGCATAGCGACTATTTTAATCACCCGTATTTCCAAAACCTAAGTTTTGACGGTAACCTGAGTGGTATAATAATATAGTTCTAATCTTATGCTATCACCCAATGTGTACGTCATGTATCCAAAATTCCGTATTTATTTTTATATTTCATGTCAAACTTAGACAAATCGTTGTCCGCACATCTCAATGCGTCTACTTTAATCAGCCATATTTCCAAAACCTAGGTTTTTACGGTAACTTGGGTGGTATAATACAAAAGTTCTGGTCCTATTCTATCACCCTATGTGTACGTCATGTATCCAAAATTCCGTATTTATTTTTATATTTCATGTCAAACTTAGACAAATCGTTGTCCGCACATCTCAATGCGACTACTTTAATCAGCCATATTTCCAAAACCTAAGTTTTTACGGTAACTTGGGTGGTGTAATACAGAAGTTCTGGTCCTATTCTATCACCCTATGTGTACGTCATGTATCCACAATTCCGTATTTATTTTTATATTTCATGTCAAACTTAGACAAATCGTTGTCCGCACATCGCATAGCGACTAATTTAATCACCCATATTTCCAAAACCTAAGTTTTTAAGGTAACTTGGGTGGTATAATACTAAATTTCAGGACCTATTCTATCATCCTATGTGTACGTCATGTTGGCAAACTTCCGTATTTATTTTATTGTTCATGTCATACTTTAACAAATCGCTGTCCGCACATCTCAATGCGACTACTTTAATCAGCCATATTTCCAAAACCTAAGTTTTTACGGTAACTTGGGTGGTATAATACAGAAGTTCTGGTCCTATTCTATCACCCAACGTGTACGTCATGTATCCACAATTCCGTATTTATTTTATTTTTCATGTCATAATTTGACAAATCGCTGTCCGCACATCTCAATGCGTCTACTTTAATTGGCCTTATTTCCAAAACCTAAGTTTTTACGGTAACTTGGGTGGTATAATACTAAATTTCTGGTCCTATTCTTTCATCCTACGTGTACGTCATGTTGGCACACTTCCGTATTTTTTTTATATTTCATGTCAAACTTAGACAAATCGCTGTCCGCACATCTCAATGCGACTACTTAAATCAGCCATATTTCCAAAACCTAAGTTTTTACGGTAACTTGGGTGGTATAGTACTAAAGTTCTGGACCTATTCTATCATCCTATGTGTACGTCATGTTGGCACACCTCCGTAAGTTTTTTATATTTCGTGTCAAACTTCGACAAATCGTTGTCCGCACATCGCATAGCGACTAATTTTATCACCCATATTTCCGAAACCTAAGTTTTTACGGTAACTTAGGTGGTATAATACAGAAGTTCTGGTCCTATTCTATCACCCTATGTGTACGTCATGTATCCACAATTCCGTATTTATTTTTATATTTCATGTCAAACTTAGACAAATCGTTGTCCGCACATCGCATAGCGACTAATTTTATCACCCATATATCCAAAACCTAAGTTTTTACGGTAACTTGGGTGGTATAATACAGAAGTTCTGGTCCTATTCTATCACCCTATATGTACGTCATGTATCCACAATTCCGTATTTATTTTTATATTTCATGTCAACTTTAGACAAATCGTTGTCCGCACTCGCATAGCGACTAATTTAATCACCCATATTTCCAAAACCTATGTTTTTAAGGTAAATTGGGTGGTATAATACTAAATTTCAGGACCTATTCTATCATCCTATGTGTACGTCATGTTGGCACACTTCCGTATTTATTTTATTTTGCATGTCATACTTTGACAAATCGCTGTCCGCACATCTCAATGCGACTACTTTAATCAGCCATATTTCCAAAACCTAAGTTTTTACGGTAACTTGGGTGGTATAATACAGAAGTTCTGGTCCTATTCTATCACCCTATGTGTACGTCATGTTGGCACACCTCCGTATTTATTATTATATTTCATGTCATACTTAGACAAATCGTTGTCCGCACATCGCATAGCGACTAATTTAATCACCCATATTTCCAAAACCTAAGTTTTTAAGGTAACTTGGGTGGTATAGTACTAAAGTTCTGGTCCTATTCTTTCACCCTATGTGTACGTCATGTATCCACAATTCCGTATTTATTTTTATATTTCATGTCATACTTAGACAAATCGTTGTCCGCACATCGCATAGCGACTAATTTAATCACCCATATTTCCAAAACCTAAGTTTTTACGGTAATTTGGGTGGTATAATACAGAAGTTCTGGTCCTATTCTATCACCCTACGTGTACGTAATGTTGGCACACCTCCGTATTTATTTTTATATTTCATGTCAAACTTAGACAAATCGTTGTCCGCACATCGCATAGCGACTAATTTAATCACCCATATTTCCAAAACCTAAGTTTTTACGGTAACTTGAGTGGTATAGTACTAAAGTTCTGGACCTATTCTATCATCCTATGTGTACGTCATGTTGGCACACCTCCGTATTTATTTTTATATTTCATGTCAAAATTAGACAAATCGCTGTCCGAACATCTCAATGCGACTACTTTAATCAGCCATATTTCCAAAACCTAAGTTTTTAAGGTAACTTGGGTGGTATAGTACTAAAGTTCTGGACCTATTCTATCATCCTATGTGTACGTCATGTTGGCACACCTCCGAATTTTTTTTATATTTCGTGTCAAACCTCGACAAATCTCTGTCCGCACATCGCAATGCGACTACTTTAATCAGCCATATTTCCAAAACCTAAGTTTTTACAGTAATTTGGGTGGTATAATACAGAAGTTCTGGTCCTATTCTATCACCCTACGTGTACGTAATGTTGGCACACCTCCGTATTTATTATTATATTTCATGTCATACTTAGACAAATCGTTGTCCGCACATCGCATAGCAACTAATTTAATCACCCATATTTCCAAAACCTAAGTTTTCACGGTAACTTGGGTGGTATAATACAGAAGTTCTGGTCCTATTCTATCACCCTATGTGTACGTCATGTATCCACAATTCCGTATTTATTTTTATATTTCATGTCAAACTTAGACAAATCGTTGTCCGCACATCGCATAGCGACTAATTTAATCACCCATATTTCCAAAACCTAAGTTTTTACGGTAACTTGGGTGGTATAGTACTAAAGTTCTGGACCTATTCTATCATCCTATGTGTACGTCATGTTGGCACACCTCCGTAAGTTTTTTATATTTCGTGTCAAACTTCGACAAATCGTTGTCCGCACATCGCATAGCGACTAATTTTATCACCCATATTTCCGAAACCTAAGTTTTTACGGTAACTTAGGTGGTATAATACAGAAGTTCTGGTCCTATTCTATCACCCTATGTGTACGTCATGTATCCACAATTCCGTATTTATTTTTATATTTCATGTCAAACTTAGACAAATCGTTGTCCGCACATCGCATAGCGACTAATTTAATCACCCATATATCCAAAACCTAAGTTTTTACGGTAACTTGGGTGGTATAATACAGAAGTTCTGGTCCTATTCTATCACCCTATATGTACGTCATGTATCCACAATTCCGTATTTATTTTTATATTTCATGTCAACTTTAGACAAATCGTTGTCCGCACTCGCATAGCGACTAATTTAATCACCCATATTTCCAAAACCTATGTTTTTAAGGTAAATTGGGTGGTATAATACTAAATTTCAGGACCTATTCTATCATCCTATGTGTACGTCATGTTGGCACACTTCCGTATTTATTTTATTTTGCATGTCATACTTTGACAAATCGCTGTCCGCACATCTCAATGCGACTACTTTAATCAGCCATATTTCCAAAACCTAAGTTTTTACGGTAACTTGGGTGGTATAATACAGAAGTTCTGGTCCTATTCTATCACCCTATGTGTATGTCATGTTGGCACACCTCCGTATTTATTATTATATTTCATGTCATACTTAGACAAATCGTTGTCCGCACATCGCATAGCGACTAATTTAATCACCCATATTTCCAAAACCTAAGTTTTTAAGGTAACTTGGGTGGTATAGTACTAAAGTTCTGGTCCTATTCTTTCACCCTATGTGTACGTCATGTATCCACAATTCCGTATTTATTTTTATATTTCATGTCATACTTAGACAAATCGTTGTCCGCACATCGCATAGCGACTAATTTAATCACCCATATTTCCAAAACCTAAGTTTTTACGGTAATTTGGGTGGTATAATACAGAAGTTCTGGTCCTATTCTATCACCCTACGTGTACGTAATGTTGGCACACCTCCGTATTTATTTTTATATTTCATGTCAAACTTAGACAAATCGTTGTCCGCACATCGCATAGCGACTAATTTAATCACCCATATTTCCAAAACCTAAGTTTTTACGGTAACTTGAGTGGTATAGTACTAAAGTTCTGGACCTATTCTATCATCCTATGTGTACGTCATGTTGGCACACCTCCGTATTTATTTTTATATTTCATGTCAAAATTAGACAAATCGCTGTCCGAACATCTCAATGCGACTACTTTAATCAGCCATATTTCCAAAACCTAAGTTTTTAAGGTAACTTGGGTGGTATAGTACTAAAGTTCTGGACCTATTCTATCATCCTATGTGTACGTCATGTTGGCACACCTCCGTATTTTTTTTATATTTCGTGTCAAACCTCGACAAATCTCTGTCCGCACATCGCAATGCGACTACTTTAATCAGCCATATTTCCAAAACCTAAGTTTTTACAGTAACTTGGGTGGTATAATACAGAAGTTCTGGTCCTATTCTATCACCCTACGTGTACGTAATGTTGGCACACCTCCGTATTTATTATTATATTTCATGTCATACTTAGACAAATCGTTGTCCGCACATCGCATAGCGACTAATTTAATCACCCATATTTCCAAAACCTAAGTTTTCACGGTAACTTGGGTGGTATAATACAGAAGTTCTGGTCCTATTCTATCACCCTATGTGTACGTCATGTATCCACAATTCCGTATTTATTTTTATATTTCATGTCAAACTTAGACAAATCGTTGTCCGCACATCGCATAGCGACTAATTTAATCACCCATATTTCCAAAACCTAAGTTTTTACGGTAACTTGGGTGGTATAATACAGAAGTTCTGGTCCAATTCTATCACCCTATGTGTACGTCATGTATCCACAATTCCGTATTTATTTTTATATTTCATGTCAAACTTAGACAAATCGCTGTCCGCACATCGCATAGCGACTACTTTAATCAGCCATATTTACAAAACCTAAGTTTTTACGGTAACTTGGGTGTTAAAGTACTAAAGTTCTGGACCTATTCTATCATCCTATGTGTACGTCATGTTGGCACACCTCCGTATTTTTTTATATTTCGTGTCAAACTTCGACAAATCGTTGTCCGCACATCGCATAGCGACTAATTTATTCATCCATATTTCCAAAACCTAAGTTTTTAAGGTAACTTGGGTGGTATAATACTAAATTTCAGGACCTATTCTATCATCCTATGTGTACGTCATGTTGGCACACTTCCGTATTTATTTTATTTTTCATGTCATACTTTGACAAATCGCTGTCCGCACATCTCAATGCGACTACTTTAATCAGCCATATTTCCGAAACCTAAGTTTTTACGGTAACTTGGGTGGTATAATATAGAAGTTCTGGTCCTATTCTATCACCCTATATGTACGTAATGTTGGCACACCTCCGTATTTATTATTATATTTCATGTCATACTTAGACAAATCGTTGTCCGCACATCGCATAGCGACTAATTTAATCACCCATATATCCAAAACCTAAGTTTTTCCGGTAACTTGGGTGGTATAATACAGAAGTTCTGGTCCTATTCTATCACCCTATGTGTACGTCATGTATCCACAATTCCGTATTTATTTTTATATTTCATGTCAAACTTAGACAAATCGTTGTCCGCACATCGCATAGCGACTAATTTAATCACCCATATTTCCAAAACCTAAGTTTTTAAGGTAACTTGGGTGTTATAGTACTAAAGTTCTGGTCCTATTCTTTCATCCTTGGTGTACGTCATGCTGACACACTGCCGTATTTATTTTATTTTTCATGTCATACTTTGACAAATCGCTGTCCGCACATCTCAATGCGACTACTTTAATCAGCCATATTTCCAAAACCTAAGTTTTTACGGTAACTTGGGTGGTATAATACAGAAGTTCTGGTCCTATTCTATCACCCTACGTGTACGTAATGTTGGCACACCTCCGTATTTATTATTATATTTCATGTCATGCTTAGACAAATCATTGTCCGCACATCGCATAGCGACTAATTTAATCACCCATATTTCCAAAACCTAAGTTTTTAAGGTAACTTGGGTGGTATAGTACGAAAGTTCTGGTCCTATTCTTTCATCCTACGTGTACGTCATGCTGACACACTGCCGTATTTATTTTATATTTTATGTCAAACTTAGGTGGATCGCTGTCCACACATCCAAAGCGACTATTTTAATCACCCGTATTTCCAAAACCTAAGTTTTGACGGTAACCTGAGTGGTATAATAATATAGTTCTAATCCTATTCTATCACCCAATGTGTACGTCATGTATCCAAAATTCCGTATTTATTTTTATATTTCATGTCAAACTTAGACAAATCGTTGTCCGCACATCGCATAGCGACTAATTTAATCACCCATATTTCCAAAACCTAAGTTTTTACGGTAGCTTGGGTGGTATAATACAGAAGTTCTGGTCCTATTCTATCACCCTATGTGTACGTCATGTATCCACAATTCCGTATTTATTTTTATATTTAATGTCAAACTTAGACAAATCGTTGTCCGCACATCGCATAGCGACTAATTTAATCACCCATATTTCCAAAACCTAAGTTTTTAAGGTAACTTGGGTGGTATAATACTAAATTTCAGGACCTAATCTATCATCCTATGTGTACGTCATGTTGGCACACTTCCGTATTTATTTTATTTTCCATGTCATACTTTGACAAATCGCTGTCCGCACATCTCAATGTCACTACTTTAATCAGCCATATTTCCAAAACCTAAGTTTTTACGGTAACTTGGGTGGTATAATACAGAAGTTCTGGTCCTATTCTATCACCCTACGTGTACGTAATGTTGGCACACCTCCGTATTTATTATTATATTTCATGTCATACTTAGACAAATCGTTGTCCGCACATCGCATAGCGACTATTTTAATCACCCGTATTTCCAAAACCTAAGTTTTGACGGTAACCTGAGTGGTATAATAATATAGTTCTAATCCTATTCTATCACCCAATGTGTACGTCATGTATCCAAAATTCCGTATTTATTTTTATATTTCATGTCACACTTAGACAAATCGTTGTCCGCACATCGCATAGCGACTAATTTAATCACCCATATTTCCAAAACCTAAGTTTTTACGGTAGCTTGGGTGGTATAATACAGAAGTTCTGGTCCTATTCTATCACCCTATGTGTACGTCATGTATCCACAATTCCGTATTTATTTTTATATTTAATGTCAAACTTAGACAAATCGTTGTCCGCACATCGCATAGCGACTAATTTAATCACCCATATTTCCAAAACCTAAGTTTTTAAGGTAACTTGGGTGGTATAATACTAAATTTCAGGACCTAATCTATCATCCTATGTGTACGTCATGTTGGCACACTTCCGTATTTATTTTATTTTTCATGTCATACTTTGACAAATCGCTGTCCGCACATCTCAATGTCACTACTTTAATCAGCCATATTTCCAAAACCTAAGTTTTTACGGTAACTTGGGTGGTATAATACAGAAGGTCTGGTCCTATTCTATCACCCTATGTGTACGTCATGCTGACACACTGCCGTATTTATTTTATATTTTATGTCAAACTTAGGTGGATCACTGTCCACACATCCAAAGCGACTAATTTAATCACCCGTATTTCCAAAACCTAAGTTTTTAAGGTAACTTGTGTGGTATAGTACTAAAGTTCTGGACCTATTCTATCATCCTATGTGTACGTCATGTTGGTACACCTCCGTATTTTTTTTATATTTCGTGTCAAACTTCGACAAATCTCTGTCCGCACATCTCAATGCGACTACTTTAATCAGCCATATTTCCAAAACCTAAGTTTTTACGGTAACTTGGGTGGTATAATACAGAAGTTCTGGTCCTATTCTATCACCGTACGTGTACGTAATGTTGGCACACCTCCGTATTTATTATTATATTTCATGTCATACTTAGACAAATCGTTGTCCGCACATCGCATAGCGACTAATTTAATCACCCATATTTCCAAAACCTAAGTTTTTAAGGTAACTTGGGTGGTATAGTACTAAAGTTCTGGTCCTATTCTTACATCCTACGTGTACGTCATGCTGACACACTGCCGTATTTATTTCATATTTTATGTCAAACTTAGGTGGATCGCTGTCCACACATCCAAAGCGACTATTTTAATCACCCGTATTTCCAAAACCTACGTTTTTAAGGTAACTTGGGTGGTATAGTACTAAAGTTCTGGACCTATTCTATCATCCTATGTGTACGTCATGTTGGCAGACCTCCGTATTTTTTTATATTTCGTGTCAAACTTCGACAAATCTCTGAACGCACATCTCAATGCGACTACTTTAATCAGCCATATTTCTAAAACCTAAGTTTTTACGGTAACTTGGGTGGTATAATACAGAAGTTCTGGTCCTATTCTATCACCCTACGTGTACGTAATGTTGGCACACCTCCGTATTTATTATTATATTTCATGTCATACTTAGACAAATCGTTGTCCGTACATCGCATAGCGACTAATTTAATCACCCATATTTCCAAAACCTAAGTTTTTAAGGTAACTTGGGTGGTATAGTACTAAAGTTCTGGTCCTATTCTTTCATCCTACGTGTACGTCATGCTGACACACTGCCGTATTTATTTTATATTTTATGTCAAACTTAGGTGGATCGCTGTCCACACATCCAAAGCGACTATTTTAATCACCCGTATTTCCAAAACCTAAGTTTTGACGGTAACCTGAGTGGTATAATAATATAGTTCTAATCCTATTCTATCACCCAATGTGTACGTCATGTATCCAAAATTCCGTATTTATTATTATATTTCATGTCATACTTAGACAAATCGTTGTCCGTACATCGCATAGCGACTACTTTAATCAGCCATATTTCCAAAACCTAAGTTTTTACGGTAACTTGGGTGGTATAATACAGAAGGTCTGGTCCTATTCTATCACCCTATGTGTACGTCATGCTGACACACTTCCGTATTTATTTTATTTTTCATGTCATACTTTGACAAATCGCTCTCCGCACATCTCAATGCGACTACTTTTATCAGCCATATTTCCAAAACCTACGTTTTTTACGGTAACTTGGGTGGTATAATACAGAAGTTCTGGTCCTATTCTATCAACCTAAGTGTACGTAATGTTGGCACACCTCCGTATTTATTATTATATTTCATGTCATACTTAGACAAATCGTTCTCCGTTCATCGCATAGCAACTAATTTAATCACCCATATTTCCAAAACCTAAGTTTTTAAGGTAACTTGGGTGGTATAGTACTAAAGTTCTGGACCTATTCTATCATCCTATGTGTACGTCATGTTGGCACACCTCCGTATTTTTTTTATATTTCGTGTCAAACTTCGACAAATCTCTGTCCGCACATCTCAATGCGACTACTTTAATCAGCCATATTTCCAAAACCTAAGGTTTTACGGTAACTTGGGTGGTATTATACAGAAGTTCTGGTACTATTCTATCACCCTATGTGTACGTCATGTATCCACAATTCCGTATTTATTTTTATATTTCATGTCAAACGTAGACAAATCGTTGTCCGCACATCGCATAGCGACTAATTTAATCACCCGTATTTCCAAAACCTAAGTTTTTACGGTAACTTGGGTGGTATAATACTAAATTTCAGGACCTATTCTATCATCCTATGTGTACGTCATGTTGGCACACTTCCGTACTTATTTTATTTTTCATGTCATACGTTGACAAATCGCTGTCCGCACATCTCAATGCGACTACTTTAATCAGCCATATTGAGATGTGCGGACAGCGATTTGTCAAAGTATGACATGAAAAATAAAATAAATACGGAAGTGTGCCAACATGACGTACACATAGGATGATAGAATAGGTCCTGAAATTTAGTATTATACCACCCAAGTTACCTTAAAAACTTAGGTTTTGGAAATATGGCAGATTAAAGTAGTCGTATTGAGATGTGCGGACAACGATTTGTCTAAGTTTGACATGAAATATAAAAATAAATACGGAATTGTGGATACATGACGTACACATAGGGTGATAGAATAGGATTAGAACTATATTATTATACCACTCAGGTTACCGTCAAAACTTAGGTTTTGGAAATACGGGTGATTAAAATAGTCGCTTTGGATGTGTGGACAGCGATCCACCTAAGTTTGACATAAAATATAAAATAAATACGGCAGTGTGTCAGCATGACGTACACGTAGAATGAAAGAATAGGACCAGAACTTTAGTACTTACCACCCAAGTTACCTTAAAAACTTAGGTTTTGGAAATATGGGTGATTAAATTAGTCGCTATGCGATGTGCGGACAACGATTTGTCTAAGTATGACATGAAATATAATAATAAATACGGAGGTGTGCCAACATTACGGTCACATAGGGTGATAGAATAGGACCAGAAAGTCTGTATTATACCACCCAAGTTACCGTAAAAACTAAGGTTTTGGAAATATGGCTGATTAAAGTAGTCGCTTTGCGATGTGCGGACAGCGATTTGTCTAAGTTTGACATGAAATATAAAATAAACACGAAAGTGTGCCAGCATGACGTACCCATAGGATGAAAGAATAGGAGTAGAACTTTAGTACCACACCACCCTAAGTTACCTTAAAAAATTAGGTTTTGGAAATATGGGTGATTAAATTAGTCGCTATGCGATGTGCGGACAACGATTTGTCTAAGTATGACATGAAATATAAAAATAAATACGGAATTGTGGATACATGACGTACACATAGGGTGATAGAATAGGACCAGAACTTCTGTATTATACCACCCAAGTTACCGTAAAAACTTAGGTTTTGGAAATATGGGTGATTAAATTAGTCGCTATGCGATGTGCGGTACACATAGGGTGATAGAATAGGACCAGAACTTCTGTATTATACCACCCAAGTTACCGTAAAAACGTAGGTTTTGGAAATATGGCTGATTAAAGTAGTCGCATTGAGATGTGCGGACAGAGATTTGTCGAAGTTTGACACGAAATATAATAAAAATACGGAGGTGTGCCAACATGACGTACACATAGGATGATAGAATAGGTCCAGAACTTTAGTACTATACCACCCAAGTTACCTTAAAAACTTAGGTTTTGGAAATATGGGTGATTAAATTAGTCGCTATGCGATGTGCGGACAACGATTTGTCTAAGTTTGACATGAAATATAAAAATAAATACGGAATTGTGGACGTACACATAGGGTGATAGAATAGGACCAGAACTTCTGTATTATACCACCCAAGTTACCGCACATCTCAATGCGACTACTTTAATCAGCCATATTTCCAAAACCTAAGTTTTTACGGTAACTTGGGTGGTATAATACAGAAGTTCTGGTCCTATTTCATCACCCTACGTTTACGTCATGCTGACACACTGCCGTATTTATTTTATATTTTATGTCAAACTTAGGTGGATCACTGTCCACACATCCAAAGGGACTATTTTAATCACCCGTATTTCCAAAACCTAAGTTTTTAAGGTAACTTGGGTGGTATAGTACTAAAGTTCTGGACCTATTCTATCATCCCATGTGTACGTCATGTTGGCACACCTCCGTATTTATTTTTATATTTCATGTCAAACTTAGACAAATCGTTGTCCGCACATCGCATAGCGACTAATTTAATCACCCATATTTCCAAAACCTAAGTTTTTACGGTAACTTGGGTTGTATAATACAGAAGTTCTGGTCCTATTCTATCACCCTATGTGTACGTCATGTATCCACAATTCCGTATTCATTTTTATATTTCATGTCAAACTTAGACAAATCGTTGTCCGCACATCTCAATGCGACTACTTTAATCAGCCATATTTCCAAAACCTAAGTTTTTACGGTAACTTGGGTGGTATAATACTAAATTTCAGGACCTATTCTATCATCCTATGTGTACGTCATGTTGGCATACTTCCGTATTTATTTTATTTTTCATGTCATACTTTGACAAATCGCTGTCCGCACATCTCAATGCGACTACTTTAATCAGCCATATTTCCAAAACCTAAGTTTTTACGGTAACTTGGGTGGTATAATACAGAAGTTCTGGTCCTATTTCATCACCCTACGTGTACGTCATGCTGACACACTGCCGTATTTATTTTATTTTTCATGTCATACTTAGACAAATCGCTGTCCGCACATCTCAATGCGACTACTTTAATCATCCATATTTCCAAAACCTAAGTTTTTAAGGTAACTTGGGTGGTATAGTACTAAAGTTCTGGTCGTATTCTTTCATCCTACGTGTACGTCATGTATCCACAATTCAGTATTTATTTTTATATTTCATGTTAAACTTAGACAAATCGTTGTCCGCACATCGCATAGCGACTAATTTAATCACCCATATGTCCAAAACCTAAGTTTTTAAGGTAACTTGGGTGGTATAATACTAAATTTCAGGACCTATTCTATCACTCTATGTGTACGTCATGTATCCACGATTCCGTATTTATTTTTACATTTCATGTCAAACTTAGACAAATCGTTGTCCGCACATCGCATAGCGACTAATTTAATCACCCATATTTCCAAAACCTAAGTTTTTAAGGTAACTTGGGTGGTATAATACTAAATTTCAGGACCAATTCTATCATCCTATGTGTACGTCATGTTGGCACACTTCCGTATTTATTTTATTTTTCATGTCATACTTTGACAAATCGCTGTCCGCACATCTCAATGCGACTACTTTAATCAGCCATATTTCCAAAACCTAAGTTTTTACGGTAACTTGGGTGGTATAATACAGTAGTTCTGGTCCTATTTCATCACCCTACGTGTACGTCATGCTGACACACTGCCGTATTTATTTTATATTTTATGTCAAACTTAGGTGGATCGCTGTCCACACATCCAAAGCGACTATTTTAATCACCCGTATTTCCAAAACCTAAGTTTTGACGGTAACCTGAGTGGTATAATAATATAGTTCTAATCCTATTCTATCACCCAATGTGTACGTCATGTATCCAAAATTCCGTATTTATTTTTATATTTCATGTCAAACTTAGACAAATCGTTGTCCGCACATCCAAAGCGACTATTTTAATCACCCGTATTTCCAAAACCTAAGTTTTGACGGTAACCTGAGTGGTATAATAATATAGTTCTAATCCTATTCTATCACCCAATGCGTACGTAATGTATCCAAAATTCCGTATTTATTATTATATTTCATGTCATACTTAGACAAATCGTTGTCCGTACATCGCATAGCAACTAATTTAATCACCCATATTTTCAAAACCTATGTTTTTAAGGTAACTTGGGTGGTATAGTACTAAAGTTCTGGACCTATTCTATCATCCTATGTGTACGTCATGTTGGCACACCTCCGTATTTTTTTTATATTTCGTGTCAAACTTCGACAAATCTCTGTCCGCACATCTCAATGCGACTTCTTTAATCAGCCATATTTCCAAAACCTAAGGTTTTACGGTAACTTGGGTGGTATTATACAGAAGTTCTGGTCCTATTCTATCACCCTACGTGTACGTAATGTTGGCACACCTCCGTATTTATTATTATATTTCATGTCATACTTAGACAAATCGTTGTCCGCACATCGCATAGCGACTAATTTAATCACCCATATTTCCAAAACATAAGTTTTTAAGGTAACTTGGGTGGTATAGTACTAAAGTTCTGGTCCTATTCTTTCATCCTACGTGTACGTCATGCTGACACACTGCCGTATTTATTTTATATTTTATGTCAAACTTAGGTGGATCGCTGTCCACACATCCAAAGCGACTATTTTAATCACCCGTATTTCCAAAACCTAAGTTTTTACGGTAACCTGAGTGGTATAATAATATAGTTCTAATCCTATTCTATCACCCAATGTGTACGTCATGTATCCAAAATTCCGTATTTATTTTTATATTTCATGTCAAACTTAGACAAATCGTTGTCCGCACATCGCATAGCGACTAATTTAATCACCCATATTTCCAAAACCTAAATTTTTAAGGTAACTTGGGTGGTATAATACTAAATTTCAGGACCTAATCTATCATCCTATGTGTACGTCATGTTGGCACACTTCCGTATTTATTTTATTTTTCATGTCATACTTTGACAAATCGCTGTCCGCACATCTCAATGTCACTACTTTAATCAGCCATATTTCCAAAACCTAAGTTTTTACGGTAACTTGGGTGGTATAATACAGAAGGTCTGGTCCTATTCTATCACCCTATGTGTACGTCATGCTGACACACTGCCGTATTTATTTTATATTTTATGTCAAACTTAGGTGGATCACTGTCCACACATCCAAAGCGACTAATTTAATCACCCGTATTTCCAAAACCTAAGTTTTTAAGGTAACTTGTGTGGTATAGTACTAAAGTTCTGGACCTATTCTATCATCCTATGTGTACGTCATGTTGGTACACCTCCGTATTTTTTTTATATTTCGTGTCAAACTTCGACAAATCTCTGTCCGCACATCTCAATGCGACTACTTTAATCAGCCATATTTCCAAAACCTAAGTTTTTACGGTAACTTGGGTGGTATAATACAGAAGTTCTGGTCCTATTCTATCACCGTACGTGTACGTAATGTTGGCACACCTCCGTATTTATTATTATATTTCATGTCATACTTAGACAAATCGTTGTCCGCACATCGCATAGCGACTAATTTAATCACCCATATTTCCAAAACCTAAGTTTTTAAGGTAACTTGGGTGGTATAGTACTAAAGTTCTGGTCCTATTCTTACATCCTACGTGTACGTCATGCTGACACACTGCCGTATTTATTTCATATTTTATGTCAAACTTAGGTGGATCGCTGTCCACACATCCAAAGCGACTATTTTAATCACCCGTATTTCCAAAACCTACGTTTTTAAGGTAACTTGGGTGGTATAGTACTAAAGTTCTGGACCTATTCTATCATCCTATGTGTACGTCATGTTGGCAGACCTCCGTATTTTTTTATATTTCGTGTCAAACTTCGACAAATCTCTGAACGCACATCTCAATGCGACTACTTTAATCAGCCATATTTCTAAAACCTAAGTTTTTACGGTAACTTGGGTGGTATAATACAGAAGTTCTGGTCCTATTCTATCACCCTACGTGTACGTAATGTTGGCACACCTCCGTATTTATTATTATATTTC
>JAQJVK010000002.1:0-47459 GCA_035578135.1 Flexamia atlantica
AAGCGAAGTCTAAACAGCAGAGATCTTGGCTTCATGGCGGGAGACGCGATGCCAGTCTACGTCAATTCATGTTTGACGCGGATAAAAGAAAACTCCTGAACGCTGCTAGACAGGTGAAAGAAGACAAATTATTTACTTACTTATGGGTCAAAGATGGCCGCATTTTCATGCGTAAGAACCAAGGTGACCGTTTTTGTGTTATAAATTTAATGGAAGACTTTGAGAAACTGGCTTGAAAATGGTCACACCTTGTGCTCATTGTTTTTTGTCAAGTCATTGTTCTGGTTTTATTCTAATCTTTTGTATTATTATTACTGTGTGTTCTTTCTATTTTTTTATAATTATTGTAGAGTTTTATATTGGTTCCTGAGTTTTATATTGGTTGATAAGTTCATAAATTGTCTAAAGATAAACCTATTTTGCTGCAGAATAAATATCAATAATGAGTTTAAAGTAAGAAAGGAGATTACTAACAATGATTTGTTGAGAAAAATTATTTTTATAGGAAATGGTTAGTAATGTAAGAAGATTAGATGATTCATTGAAACAAATTTTTGATTGTAGATCAGGTTTCAAAAAACGATTAAGGATAGTACATGTAAATGTAGAGAACATAATTGTTCATCGGGAAACATTTTTTAATATCTTCGATAGTGAAATTGTTGATATAATTGTTGTGTCAGAAACATTTTTAAAACCATCGATATCCTCTGTTTTGTTTTTGATTGTGGTTATGATCTAATACGACATGATAGACAGGGTAAAGAAGGTGGTGGAGTTGCTGTGTATATTAGGAAAGGGTTAAATTATAAAATTGTTTGTACTTCTAATGCTGATTATTTAAAAAAAAGCCAGAGTATATTATATTTGAAGTTTTCTTGAACTGGAAATTACTAATATGCCCTGTGTACCGTCCACCAAAGGCTGGATATTTAGCTGAAATGTTTGATGTATTATCAAATTTACTGCCAGTATATAATAATGTAGTTGTCATTGGTGACTTAAATATTGATTTAAGTAATGATAAGAGTATTTTATGATAAGACGCTTTTACTGAATACTGTAAGAGACTTGAACTTGAGTTTGTTACCTTTGGAGCCCACATATCACAGGCCAGATTCAGATAGTTTACTAGATTTGGTAATTGTTAATGACAGAAGTCGAGTAAGTGGTTTTGGCCAGGTCCCAGTGTCAGGTCTCTCTTATCACGATTTGATATATTTGGAATTGAATCTTAAGTGTAAGCTTGGTAGTAAAAAAGATAAAATAATTATAAGGGATTTTAAAAATATCGATGAAGAGAATTTAAAAAGTGAATGTTCTAGAATAAGTTGGGATTACATTTATTTATGTGATAATATTAATCAAGAGGTTGAATTTATTAATGAAAAAATTAAGTGAATTATTTGAAAAATATGTTCCTAAAAGAGATATATCCAATAAGAAAAATCCTTGTCCTTGGATAAGTAATGAAATTAAGAGTAAGATGAAGGAGAGGGATAAATTGTATAAACAGTATGTTAGGACAAAAAACTTTAAATGTTTGGAATGAGTATAGATTACTACGAAATAGAGTTAAGACGTTGATTAGAGATAACAGAAATAGGTATGTTTTAGGTCTCTTACAAGGTGAAAAATCAAATAAGGATGTATGGAAAGTCCTGAAAAATCAGGGAGCTGGAAAGGAATCTAAAAAACTCTCAGTTCCTCACATATCTCTCAATAATTTAAATGATTATTTTTGTGGTGTTACCAATAGAATAAATACAGACCTTTTGGATTATTATAGGAGTTTAAGGGATCAAAGAGATGAAATAAATAGCTTTTAATTTGAAATTGTTCACTGTAATGTTATTAACAAGGCTCTCATGGATATTTCTTCAAATGCATTTTGTAATGATGGTATACCGATTAAATTTGTTAGGTTAATTTTTCATGAGATAAAACAAGTGTTGTGCCATATTTATAATTTCTCTTTGTGTAACAGTATTTATCCTGATTAGTGGAAAGAAGCGCTGATATTGCCATTGCCAAAGGTGATAAAACCAAATGAATGTAGAGACTATCGCTCAATAAATATATTGTGTGTTTTGGCCAAACTGTTAGATAAGATTGTATTTCAACAGACTTCTAAATATATAAATGATAAGAATATTTTATTTAAGTTTCAGTCCGTATACAATCTTTTAGCACACAGACAGCTTTGGTTAGGATAATAGATGATATTAGATTAGCTATGGACAAAAGGCAAATAGCTGTTATGATGCTATTGGATTTTACACGGGCATTTGATTGTGTACAACATAATCTGTTATTGTCTATTCTAGAGTCCTATAATTTTAGTTTGAGTACTATTACGTGGTTTGAGTCTTACCTAAATCAGAGAAAACAAAGGGTGAGGACAGCGGGGGGTTCTTTTTCAGACTGGGCTGTCAATTTAGTGGGTGTCCCACAAGGGTCGAACCTCTCAACATTACTTTTTTTCAATTTATATTAATAGGATTAATGAACCTTTTAGATATTGTAAAGTAATGCTTTATGCTGTTGATATGCAGATGTATATTCATGGTAAGAGTAATGAGATAGAAAATATTGTTAAATGTGTTAATTCTGATTTAGAGACACTTCATAAATGGTGTACCGATCACGGATTTAACCTTAATATTAAGAAATGTAAAACGATAATTATAGGCCATTCAAGATTAATGTCAAATATAGATTTAAATAACATACCAATGATAAAAATAGACAATCAAGTTCTGAAATATGAAAAATCTGTTGTTAATTTGGGTCTAAGGATAAATTATGTGTTGTCGCGGGATGAACAAGTGAATTATATATGTAATAAGGTTTTTCAATTATACCAATTTCAAAGATTGTGTTTTAATCCTACAGAACAAATCAGAAAACTCTTAGTTTCAACATTAGTTTTACCTTATTTCGATTATGCGTGTATAGCGTTCTGTGACATAAGCGAAACCTTGTTAATTAAGTTGCAGAGAGCACAAAATGCCTGCATAAGGTATATTTTTAGGTTACGATGGGATGATCATGTGACACAATATTACAGCAGATTAGGTTGGTTAAAAATAAAAGAAAGGATGGAATATGCTATATTATGTACGATTTATAGAGTATTTATGTACGGAGAACCAGAATATACTGCAGAAAAATATAATAGATTAGGTGATTTACATTTAAGAGAAACGCGTTTTGGAAATATGCTGCTTCAATATCCTGTTCATCGTACTGTAATTTATAACAAGTCTTTTCATGTAAAGTCGATAAGACTTCTTAATGAGCTGCAAAATAACATAAGAAACGAGACTAGTCATAATATTTTTCGAAAGAAGGTGAAAGAACAATTGTTAAATAGATATAGGTTATAGGATTCAAATTTATATAAGGATTACAAATATGGTGTGAAGATGAGTGCAAGTGTGAAAAAGAACACATTATTTTTAAGTGACCACAACTCAAAATTGTAAATTATGAACTGTAAAGTTTTGGTACCTGTCGTAATGGAAGAGTGGACTGTTGGTCCAAATTACGGCAGGGTGTAAATAAACAAATTGTCAATTGTCAATTCTCTCTCTCTCTCTCTCTCTCTCTCTCTCTCTAAACGTGTATAAATATAAAAATTATGAAAGTTTTATCGCTTAGCTGTATAATTTTGGTTTGAAAATAAGGTAACCACAACTCTGTAAAGATGATTATACGTGTGTATTGTTTTGGACCTGTCCTGGGGGAAGAGTGGACCTCTGGTCTAATCCAGGGCAGGTAAAATAAAGAATTTGTCATTTGTGTCTCTCTCTCTCTCTCTCTCTCTCTAAATATGTATTTAGAGAGAATATATAAACAATTTATATATTCTAGGATTATGCAGCCGTAGTTATTTTTTGTTCAACTTTCATTCAACTTTTAGATCCTAGAATTCGGTGGCCAATAGCAAATTTATGCTATAATCTGATTTAATTTGTGGATCCTAGGATTCTGCATCAATTACTAGCTTATGTGCTACTTTGGTTAAATTTATATATCGTAGGTGTAGTATAATGCTTTATTCCTGTTTTTTAATCAGCTGTGATTATGTTTTGAATATCACTACTTACAAACATGTATCTGTTTTGATGTTGATCCTAAGAACTTAAATAAAACTATCCTTGTCTTAATTTAATCAGAGTAATTACTGAACATATAGGCAGCGGTATAAAATTTCAAGAGAAAGTTGAGAAGAAATCATAATAAATCATCTGATTCATTTATTTATGAAGACCAACAAGAACAAATACAAATAAAAAAACTTCCGATGAAGGATTTATTTTTAATACTCCAGAAAATCTTGACTGCAAACAACCAGAACTTTGGGAGAAGTGCGTGAAAAGGTTTGAGAGATACAGACTTGCATCTGGACTTAACCAAGAGTCAGAAATAAAACAAATCAATATCCTTTTATCTGCTCACCTTTTGCCCGAAAATCAAAACTCCTATGAACAGGTTAAAAAGTCCTTCGAAAACATATTTATTGGCAAACGTAGCACCATTTATGAGAGGGCATAAACCAACTTAAGGAACCAAGAACATGACGAAAGTTTCGATACATTTTCAGCAAATATAAGCTCAATGGCCGAACACTGTTCGCTTAAGGATCTAAAGGATGAGCTTATTAGAGATCGCATTGTTGTTGGCATATCAGACAAAAAGCTATCGGCTCAGTTACAAGAAGACTCCTACCTTACTTTAGATAAAGCTGTTCAAAAATGTAAACTAAAAGAGACTATAAGTAAACAGTCAGCTGAGTTAGTGATGATTGGTAAACAAGACCATTATTCTATTACTAAGATAAATTCATATTAGAAACAAAAATAGTTCAAGAGTTAAAGTAGCATCAACCAACATAATTAGTGGGACGGAGTGCTGGAACTGTGGAGGGCGCAGACATCCCCGCGCCTCATGTCCAGCAAAAGATATTTCATTTAATAATTGTAAAAAATAGGACATTTAGCAAAGTTTTGCAAGAGCAAGCCCAATAAAAAATCTTCAGGAATGGCAAAGAATGTAAATGGTATATCACATACAACTTAAGATAAGTATCACGAATCACTTTCGAGTGAAGCTATTGTTGCACATATGGGACAAGTAAATAGTAACGACAATAACTGGTATGTAAATATACTCTTGAACAGAATATCACTTAGAACCAAAATAGATTCTGGTGCAGAAGTTACTGCCATTCCCCCAAATATCATAGACACAAACTTAAGTAAGTCAGATCGTAAATTAAAAATGCGAACAAGGGAGAAATGAATGTACTTGGCATGTTTATTGCAGACATTACGTGTGGTAATACACAAATTAAATAAAAGGTTTATTTAATATCAGATTTAAATGAACCCCTGTTAGGGCTTCCCGCAATTAAAGCATTGGATTTAATTAGTATAAGAGAGCCATACCAAACAGAAGGGGATTAGTTTAACCACATTGGAAAAAGTGTTGTGTGACTATCCTAAGCTTTTCCAAGGACTACGTAACATATCCAGGGAATACAAAGTTGAATTGATTGAAAATTCACAGCCATATTCCGTTCGTGCTCCAAGGAATATATCCATTCCATTACGGCCAAAAGTAGAGGCGGAGTTAAAGAGAATGCTAGAACTTGAAGTAATTGAAAGGCTTGTATTCCCAACAGATTGGTTGCTTTAATAGTACCAGTAATTAAGCCAAATGGGAGTATACGACTATGTGTTGATTGCACGGAACTAAATAGAAATGTTAAACGTCCCAAGTGTTATTCTTCCTGATTCAGAAGAAACTTTGGGTCAAATAGGAAGTTCTAAGATTTGTTCTAAACTAATGCCAAGTCACAAATAAAGTTATCGCCAGAAACAGCTAAACTAACAACCTTCATCACTCCTTTTGGAAGTTTTATTTTAAAAGATTGCCCTTTGGTATTACCAGTGCACCAGAGTTTTTCTCATATCAAATGACAAAGCTTTCAACAGGAATTGAAGGGGTTTTGTGTCACATGGATGATATTCTCAACCATTGCCAAACCCAAGAAGAGCATGATAAAAGGTTATCACAGGTACTGAAGCGACTAACAGAGGCTAAAGTAGTACTCAATAAAGATCTTGTTCTTTTTCTCAGATTTCTGTAAAGTTTTGGGGGAACCTAATTGACTCTAATGGTATAAAACTTGATCCTGATCGGATCAGAGCTCTTGAAGAACTCCCACCTCCCTAAGTCATTACAGGTATTCGGTGCCTTAATGGTATGCTAAATCAACTCAATAAGTTTGTATCGAATTTGGCAGATAAATCGGAGGCTTTCCGAGAATTTACAAGGAAAATAAAGAAATCTTTTGGTCCGAACATCATCAACAAGCTTTTTTAGATGTCAAAAAACTTGTAAAAAATGCAATATCACTAGCCAAGTATAACTTAAAATCAGATAACATTGTAGTAGCCGATTCTTCAGCGTTCGGCTTGGGTGGAAAAATACTTAAAATATAAGAAGGTACAACTAAAATAGTCATGTTTGCCTCGAGAACCTTACAAGAATGTGAACGACGGTATGCACGGATTGAAAAGGAGGCACTCGCTTGTGCCTGGGCAACCAAGAAGTTTTCAAAATTTCTGATGGGTAAGAAGTTCAAGATCCTAACAGATCACAAACCACTTGTTTCAATACTAGATATCAAAGATTTAGACACAATACCCACTAGAATTCAAAGATTCAAGATGCGACTGATGAAGTTTGACTTCCCTATTGAGTACATTACCTGAAAAGACATGTATACAGCGGACGCTTTGAGCCGTGCTCCTATTTCTGAAAGTACAGATGAGTTTACAAAAGAAGCAGAATCTCACATCAAAGTTATCACCTTTCCTGCTACTCAAACCAGATTAGAGCAAATAAGGAAAAGTCAGATGAAATGCAAAGAGTGCCAATTCTTACTAACATACATTGAAAATGGTTGGCCCGATTACAAGGACGTTCCCGATTCTAAGAAGAAATAATATACTTTCAAAAATGATATGTCAGTCGTTGAAGACCTAATTTGTTGCAGAGAAAGAATTATCATACCACCAGAACTGAGAACTGATATTTTAAATAAACTTCACGATGGTCATTTTGAATCACTCGCACAATACTCAAAGCAAAACAATCAGTCTTTTGGCCGGGCATTACATCCGATATTAGAAGTTGTACAACTTGTGCAAAATATTTAAATCAAACAAAGGAGAGAATGATCCAGTCAGAGACGCCTGACTATCCATGGCAAAAATAGCTATAGCTTACTTGGATTTTTTTAAAAGGAAAGTACTTAACTGAAGTGGACTGTTATTCTCGTTATTTAGGAATGATAAATGTGTCTACAATGACAGTTAATGAGCTAATAACAAAAATAAAAGCTTGTTTCGCTCGACATGGGATACCCGAAGTCGTAGTCTCAGATTCAGGATCCCAGTTTACAAGTGAGGAATGGCGTAGTTTTTCGGCTAATTTTGGATTCAAAATAACTACTAGTAGTCCCCTATATCATCAATAAAATTGTGAAGCTGAAAGGGCACCAGATTATCACATTTTATAAACTATAATCATTTATTCAAACGCTTCTACGAAGTTATTTTCACTTAAAGATATTTTCCAATAGTATATTAGAATAAATTTTCATTTTACTTCTAGTATATTTTTGAAACTCAGTAAATTCTGTGTAATACACCATGTAAAATGTCAGATTGAAATACAAATCCGTGTGTTAAAACATTAATGAGACACGGTGATGACATTTCCTGATAGCGGCGGTTTCTATTCACTAATTGACAACCTGTCATTCACCAATTTATTTCATGTGTAAAATGAGATGTAAAATATATTTAGTTAAATAGTATCTGATTACTGTTACATTTTAAAGTATGATGTTTATGTATTTTTTCCTTTGTACGTCTATAATTTCTTTAATTTTGAGTAATCGTGTTTAAGAAATGTTCTTTGATAATTCAAAACTTTAACAACATACAGGGTTTTTAGCGAATTTCCCTCTATAGGGAAGTAGCTATTACCGTAGGCGGCACGGTGAGACTTAAGCGCGGGACCACCGTAACTTTTCATTTTGAGGTCCCTAGACCCCAAAAACACCGTTCGTTCATTTTCATATATATGTATATATATATATATATATACCAGTCCGTAGGCGCGATAACTTTTGTAAAAAAGGTCCGATCTTGATGAAATTTGGAACAAACGTGTAAAGCGTCATTCATGACTTCGAGTTCGAAAACCAGCAAGATTGGTTTACTCTAAAAAGTTTTTTTTCACAAAATAAAATTTATTTTCAAGATTTAACACCTTTTTATTAATTTTATTTAAATTTAATTGTTAAAATTGAATTCAGCTTAAAAAAAACAAACAATTTAGCATTTTGAATTATTATTCTACGTCAATCCGTTGCTTAGAAATTGGATAGTATTGGATGTGCTAAACACAGTACGTTGTCCAATATTATTTTTTAATTTTCCCTCCAAAAGTACAGCTTCCCTGATTTAAGAGATTTTAAAAATACAATTCTGAACATATGATTACATTTTCAGTTGATGAATATTCCATTTGTGTTTATTCTGAATAGTTCATTGATCAAGATTTTGCAGAATGTACATACTATATTAAAAATTCAGTTAATTTAAAAGTAAATGAAAAGAATAGGTGTAGATATAATATTATTATATAGTTTAAAACCAGCTACAAAAAATGATAACAAGATTTTGCTTAGAAATACTTTAAATAAATTTTAAAAAATATTGGCAATTCACATGAACTTAAACTGTATATATGTAACCTAAGCTTTGGATGTTGCATTTCGCCCTGATACTATACTTGACTTGCAGTGGCCCAGTCCAAGATTTAAATATAAGGAAAAAATGCCGGCTGGCTGTAAGTGGCACAGATAACCCCATCCCTGCTGTTCTGTTAAACATCTTGGGATTTTCCTTACAAACATATAACAATTAATATTCTTTTTTATTAAAAATAATATTTTGGTGAAAATGAACCTCAATTACACAATCAACTCTCACCAAATCGGTTCTTGAATTATTTTAAGATTGGTTTAGGTTTATAGAGGAGAAGTATTAGAAGGAAGGCAAGTTAGTACACAACAGTCAATTTTCCCAGAGTAAACAGATAAACAAGTCGAACGGTGCGCGATTTGACTGTTCTCAACAATTGGGAATCAGCTCGTCCTAACTCAGGAGCGGCCTGGCGTAGAAGTAGAACATGGGACTTAGGCTCCCAAGATCCGTGTTAAAAACCCGCCAATCACCAATGGCAATTTGCTATGTGATAATGCCGTAACCTCGAGGGTGCATAGCTATTTAAGCTGCAGTGCATGTCCATGAAAACTTCGAAGCCTGGCTCTCGTCTAGAAAAAAAATCTTGACAACTCAAATTGACTAGAGAGCTGAGTGGACAAACTGTTCACTGCTCACCTCATAGCCTGAAGGTTGCTGGTTCAAGCGTATGATGTAGTTGGGCTCGAGAAACTAGCGGATCTCGCGGTTTGACTGCAGAACTAAGACCACACAAAATATTTTGAATGAGTTGTATTAACTAGTTTGTTTTGTAATCATCCTAAGCGCTAGTAACGAGCGCACTGAATCGCACCGAGCCCTAGTAATCGGCCGAACTAGGTGAGGCTTATACATCCATTTCCCTCAGGTAATAATTTATATCAAATAGGAATCTAAATTACTTTAATGAAAACTATTTAATTTAAATTCGTTTAATGTAATCCTAAATTATCATCCGATTATATATTATCTCAGAAACTTAACAACCCTAAAATTACCTCTATCACACGAGATCAGTTTATATGCTATATCAAATTAAATTTGTATTAGGCCCTACCTTCACATGTCAAAGTTTACCTAATGGACCTCTTCAATTCGATATCCGAGCAAACAGGTTAAAATGTTTCGGTGAATCATTAGGTTTAGGCAAGGCCTCACTAAAAGAACAGGCCTTACTGAAGGACACACTACAAATGCAGGCCATGCTGCATGATTTATTACGTCAAACAAGTAGGCGGTCTGAAGCTCTGGCTCAGGACTCACAGCTGTGCTGATCATCAATTCCTTTGCAATCAAAACAAGAATACGTAAACAAACAAGTAATTTTGACGTTTAGTGATGAAATGTAAACAGAAAAAACGTAAACAAACAAGGGATATTTGACATTTAGCAATAAAATGTAAACATAAGATGTTAGTTCCCTGCCTACTTGTGTGAAGTGGTGCAGCGCTGGGATCACTGCAGCATGGCCTGTATTTTTAGTGGGGCCTTGGATCGCTGTAGCATGGCCTGTCTTTTCAGTGGGGCCTTGCCTTGCTTCAGAATTCTTGATGTCAAAACAGGAGACCAGCTGAGAGTCTTGCTCAGAAATCACAGCTGTGCAGCTCATCAGTTTCTCTCAAAACAAAACATGAAAATTTAAATAAACAAATAGTATTTGACAGTCAGTGATAAAATGTATACAAAGGAAGTACATTAATTAAACAAGGAATATTAATTTAACAAGGAGATTTTTTAAACACAACTCTGAACATATGATTAAATTTAAATTGTCAGGTGAATATTCCAGTTGTGTTTATTTTGAATACCGACGAGTTCATTGATCAAGATTTAGTAGGACTTTTATACTATATTAAAAAAATAGTATTTTAAAATGCAGTAGCAAAAGAATAGGTTAAAATATAATTTACATTTACCAATGTAATCCCTTTGTTAAATATCCTCATCTATAAAGCTCATGAATGATTACATATACTTTTTTAGTCCATTAATTTTACAACATATTAAAAACAATATTTTTTATTACACATGTTAAGTATGCTCACAGATAATACCCTGCTACTCGAGTAGCGACTTTAAACTAAATTAATGTAGCCTAATTTTGATTATTCAAACACATCCATTTAGGCATAGTTGATTGTCCCTGATGCACTTAGAGCCCCGATTACATTCAGAGACAACTATACTAGGCAGGGCTTAATTTCTAAAGAAAAAAGTACCGGAGCTATGGCACACCGGGTGGATTTTTATGTAACCCCTCCCCCCCCAGCATAGGGTGGTCCAGGGGCCCTCCCCCAGAAAATGTTAAAAATTGTGATTAAATTTGGTGCCTTTTTTATTTAACATTTATGACCACTGTGTAACATTTAGGCCATGTTCATTTTTGCAATAGCTAGGTTTCGAACTATGTAAAGGAAAACAGAGTTGTAAAGTTGACTAAGGTAATTCCCAAATTAGAAAGAGTTGTATACCTACTTTAAAAGAAATCGTTTTATAAACAGTATTAATAAATTACGTGGCAAGGAAACAATGGTCCGAAGCCGGTCTGGTGAACTGAGAAATATTTGAGCATGCGCTTCAGTGTGCTCCGGTATCTTAAAAAGTACTAAAGCTGCGCTCCGGTGTGCTCCGGCTGAAATTAACCCCTGATACTAGGCAACATGATTTGTGATCCTCAAAGTTACTTAAACAGCTGATTCCCAATATAAGGTAAATAGTGAATCAGCAGTTTAAATAATTTAGAGGATCGCAATTTCAAGAGGCCTATTATATTCTTTAACAACAGCCTATAGGAAAACTAAATTTTTCCATATCCCTCTTTATATTACAGGCAATTTTCACCATCAACAGTTTGCACAATTTACCTCTGGATAATGCTACTATGATTTTTTTCAACATAATGATAATTAATAGTAAAACACAACATTGTACAAGCAGTGGGGCTATGGAACATTGAATTCTGAAAAGTACCCCTCTTCCCCCTCGCCTTACAAACAGCTAAATCAGCCATAGGTAGCCAGATGTAATGCAAAAACTGTACCTCAAAATTACTTTTAACATTGACTTTAATATTAAAAGGAGACTGCTCATTCATACAGATGTTTTACCAGAAACTGAGCACTCATGAAATTAGTTTGGCACTCGTCACTGGAGATTTCGCCAGGAGTGTGATTTCACGCTAAAGATTTTTATCCCTGAAATGGACCATTTTTTGCTTTTATCAGGCTAAAATATGGTACAGGGATACAAAAGGGATTATATTTTTAACTACTTCGCTGCGGTAGAATTATACCCTGATCTTTATTCCAGTGCGTCAAGAGTAACAGATTACATGTGGCAAAGCCAACATTTCCCGTGCGATATATCAGCTGAGGGTGAAGCTCTTGCACTCTAGTTACCATCACAGAAACTAAGACGACCTTGTTATCATTCTGCAGATCAGGATTCGTTTCTGAAGTGACCCAACGAAGAAATAAAAAAACTAATAACCATATTTGATTGTACAGGTTATAAAAATTCACAAATTCAATAGTAAATTATACTAGGAATGCTAATAACATATTTATGTGACAAAAGGATTTAAAAAAATGTGTATATTTCGTGTTATGGAATATTAACAATAAAAAACTGAATTTTATGTTCCATAAATAACTATAGAGCAGCACGAGTAACTGGTTACTCATGTAGAGTTAAGAATAAGATTGTATTTTTTGAAAAATTATGAACTCGGGGATATAAAACTCATAGCGATCGCATTACAACTGGCCAAAATACGCAAAACGCACCCGGGACTGATCGTTGATTACAGCCGCTGCACTCTGGGCAATGGCTGACACGAGTAACCGGTTGTTTGTGACATAGGGAGGACTACGGTAACCAGTTAATCACCGGTGGCTGCGGCTGAACGCGCCCATTAAGACCAAATCACTTTTTCCAACTTTGGGCATATTGATGACATTGGTCAGTTGTAATAAATTTTATTTGGTAGGCCTACCTTAATTATTACCTCTTGACGATTTCCATTTTTACTTTTCTCTCCATATTTCCATATTTCATATTGGAAACCTAAAGGAGAGTTACATTTTATTGACTGTTCAGCTGTGATGTTTTAATCAAGCATTATGCTTTTATTACTGGACTCTTTGAGTTATTTTCTAGAGTACTATACTGAATGAAGCGTAATACTTAAGCTAGTTACAATATTCGTTGTAAATAATCTTTGCTAATATATAAATATAATCTATTATATGATGAACATAAAACACAATGGCAAAGCACTGGTCTTGATCGAGAGTAGATAAAATAAATGCTAAGATATCGCCAATTCGCCAGTTGTTTTAAAAATTAATTTTTCAAGAACACATTTGACCTAAAATAATGTCCAGAACCAAACGATCAATTTCTAGCTTTTATTCCGACGAGATATCGCAATTGGTTGAATATACCCATTTCTCTGGGCTTCCAGTTCAGAGCATTACATTTCTTGATTACATTCAAATCTCCATAAAGTATTAAACTGCTATAAGCTATTTTATAGGAAGTTAGCTCACGTATTCATGACATAGGGAAGCGTTAGTCTCACTTTTTTACCTTGTCAAACCTTTCATATGAAGTACAAAGCAAGTATTTCTCAAAATGTCCATAAAATCAGCAAGAAGTGAATTATCAAGCGAAACCATGTATTCTCCACAGGACCCACAGACCCAGTTTAATTAATTTTATTTTAAAACAAAAGACTCTAACCAAAGTTAATTTGGTCAAGCCTTATTATTCATTATAAACAATAAAATGCTAATGGTAATGTAAGTCACCAGCTGCTGATCCCGGGTTTACATGGAAAAATAGGTCCTGCAATTCGTAGATAACTTGTAGAACTATTTCTGAATTTTCGATTATATAATTTGTCTGTAGATAGCCTTTGAATCATATTATGATAAGTTATAAGCAAACATAATCTAAAGTATATCAAAAAATCTTGACATGCGCCCCTTTAGGTACTTTGGTATTATACGGAGGCCACTGTTTTTGGAGAGATTGTTTTGCTGGACACCAAATATAACTAAATCATTGGGAAGAACGTATTTTAATCGACTTACTGTCCAAATTTTACTTAATTATGATGAACAGTATTTGTGTTCTGTCTCCCAGAAGGCAGCGATGTCAGCGAGGATTGAGTGTTCACGTCGTCACCGCCGCTATCGTCCAAACCCGATCGCTTCCCTTATATATAGCGCGCTGCGGCGGTTATGTTAGGTTAGGTTATCATAAATATGTTTTCAGGAATTTCCTCGTTATGTTACGAACCAAACGATACCAGATGAGTCATACTTTCGCCCGCCAAATCCCCACCAAGTAGGCAAAGGTCTGGTCGTTGACCGGAGCGCGCGCATCACCTGTCAACGGGTTTTGGTGGGCGAAAGTATGACTCATTTGGTACTGTTCGATTCGTAACGAAATGAGGAAACTCCTACTAACATATTTATGGTAACCTAACTTTACATAACCGCCGCAGCGCGCTGTTTGGGGGTGGCCTCCGTATAATACCAAAGTACCCCCCTTCAATACGTGTCTGTGGCGAAGCCATAATCTTTATTTAAATTCAACAGTTATAGTGCGCCTGATGCATTTTTGCATAATTGAGTAAATTATAACATACTATCTTACATAGTATGCACATTCAATAATTCCAAAAACTACGCAGATGTGAAAAATTAAAGTTTATAATTTTATCACTATTGTACCTTTTAGTTAAATTGCATGATTTTACAATTCCGATATCACCACTAATTTATAATTTAAAATAAGATATAAATAAATTATAATTTATCATGAAGTATCACTTAGTAAATATATTTTTTTAAACAATAATATTATCTATTAAGAATTGAATGTATTAAATACTTTCAGCATATATGGGCAGCGTTCCCCGGAAAAGCCAATCTACTAATTAACCAAGTCGACCCGTCTGTAGAGGCACATAAAGAGGCCAGTATTGTTGTCGTATATTCTGTGGTTGACCAGTGCGTTTGTGGGAGAATGGTCTGTTGGTTTGCAGCTTTAAGGTTTACTGTATCAAATAAAATGTGTATAAACCAATAGTGAACATATTTAAAATAATTTATATTCGAGCCTGCACATCCTTCAGACAACTTTAAGGTACCCGATGATTTACATTGTTCAAACCATCAGACAAACCATCAAACGATATAACATTTTACACCACTTTGAAATATTTAAATATATTTTTTTAAATTATTACATATTTAGTATTGGTCAGACCAATACAATCCTGTGAATTATCCAAAATTGAATCTCATGCGTTTGCCTAAAAGGTAAAACGCGATAGCAAAACAGTTTTGTACACTTTATCAATACAATTTTTATTTGATTTGCCAAAAGTAGAACCAGTTATATAGATTCTGACATGACTGAGATTTCTAATTTATCCATTTTCATGCGAGGAAATAATAAACATACGTTTTTCTCTTTGATATTTATCGGATACCAGCCTATTAATATTTAATTCGATTTAGTGCTTGTAATAATTATTGTTATTGTTTAACGCATTTAGAAATATACTCCTATACATTTTCTATATTAATGATTAATAGGGTTAGATTAGGGGGGTAAATGTTGAAAAAAGTATGAATGTTATTTCTAAAAAAAACTGGAAATGGTAAGACTGCTTTACTTAGACAGCTTTATTTAATAAGCTGTTATGATAAACAAACCTAGAAAAAAAATAAAGGTGTAAGTGGGAAGACTTTGAATATTGTTTTATATATATATATATACATGTATATATATATATATATATATATATATCTATATATATAATTCCGTAAGTCAAATTTTTGTAAAGAAATTGTGAGTGACTGGATGGCCGTAGAAGGATGGGAGGGGTCTTATTTTAAAGGTCTTGACGTGAATTTTGAGGGAAAACTATTCATTTTTCTTATTTTTTTACCATAAATTCGCAACAGAATAAAACTTTTCCCATTAAAACAACATGGGGTTTAATTTGTTTACATCTTTTGAAATTAAAACAGCTGTGCCACAGAGTTGTATCATCATATATTTAATTTCGTCAGGCGATTCTTTGCGTCAAAATTGTGAACGTCTGGTAAGTCTAGAAAGATGGGAGAGGGCTCAAATTAAAGGTCTCTATTCCGAGATGGCGGGAAAAATACTGAAATTGCTTGAAATTCACCAGAAAACGAGAAATAACGTAAAATATCTGCCATTTAAAAAGCATTGGGATCTAAAAACGTCTGTTTTGTTGACATTCAAACATGTGGTGCTGATGCTTGATTCAAAGCCATATGATAGGTGTTGACTATGGGGTTTTTTTCAAAAGGCAGCTAACTATGTTCAATGTAGGCCTACTATAACAAATAAATATTTTAATTTTAAGATTTCAGACTTTATAATTACGCGTTTGAGTATATATTTACAATATAAAATTATAAAGAGTTAAGTGTTTCTTTTACGTTATAACGATGCCGATTTAATGCCAAATGATCGATATAAATATATTATGTAAGCGAAATTTTTGCGCCGAAATTATGGGCATTTGGCAAGTCACAGGCCTTGCACTTGCAAGATGGGAAAGGGCTCAAATAGAAGGTCTTGGTGCCAGGGACTGAGGAAAAATACAAACATGTCTTTAATTTTATCAAGAAATAAGATATTACGTTAAATATCTGCCATTTAAAATCATTGTAATCTAAAAACGTCTAACAGTGTAGATCAGCTGAGTGTAACATCAGCTTTAAATTTGATTCCACCAAAAAGGTTCACCTTTAAATTTGGCCAATCAAAAGTATATTCAATCTTGAATCTACCAAGACAAAGCAGTATTTATTCACGGGCAACCATAAAAAAAGTGTTGAACGCAGGGTACCAGAGGTGGAGTGTGGAGTCGTTAACGGGAGGCCATTTTCGGATTTAATCCTTATTTATTTATTTATTTATTTGCTTAGTGTGTACAATGTAGCCTCAAACGGAGAATTCCATAACAAGTACCCTTTAACTGTCCAAAATAATATTCTTTTGAACTAGGTGGAGGCTATAGACATTTGTTTACATTTTTGAGTTAACTTAAATGTCACGACTTTCTTTGGCAAATAAATTAAGTTTCACAGTCTGTGGTTAACCTTAAGAATTGTTTTAAACCATGTCCATATTTTTAATAATTGTAAACGATGTGAACTGAGTTGTTTTGAGAACGACATCCATAGCGCCATTGTTTCAAAAATTTAGCCGTTTACTACTGAAGTAGGCTAACGCCCTTTCTTAAAATTCTGATACGCACTAGCAAATGTCAAAGTATAATTAACATTTCACTTTACACATTTAATTCCGCCAAACAGTTACCGAGTTGTGAGTGTGAAGGAAACATTAAATATATATTTTATTAAGCATTTGTATTTTATTTACAGGGGCTTTTGCCCCTACAAGCCGCTAGTATATATATATACATGTATATATTATTTTTTATTATTTGCAAAAGGGAGTGATTAAATTTATGAGCTAGACAATGGCTCAGGTGTGATGGCTGGCTAACGACTCCCAAAGCAGCTTTAAGGTTCTTCCTAATGAAGGTGAAGTATCAAGATCTAATGATGTAAATTAACTTTACTGCCTGTTGTACTGATCTTTCCGTACTTAGGTAGTTATGTACTTGCAAAGTTAAGTGGATTTGTAAACTGTTGTTCGTTTGTTTCAATTTTAGTAATACCCATGTCGCAGTGAACCTTCGTACTCAACGAATTTCTAAAGAATTATTTTTATGTATGAGCATTTTAATATGGAAGGGAAAATAATATTTTAAACATATTATGTGAATAATACAAAAAGTATAGTTCATAATAATTTAAAAGAAGATGTAAGGGGAATGATCATGGGAATTAAATCGGTATTCTTTGAAGTAACACACTTTTTTGTTTTCTTATTCTTATTAATTCTAAGTTTTATAATTTTTAAGTGTGTTGTTTTTATAGCATACAATTTTAAGGAGACATACAATCAACGATCTCAAATTAGTAAAAAAATTAAAAAAACATTATGAATTATTTAAAATTTAAATAAATCTGTCGCTGAAAACCTGCAAATTCAGTGAGTCTCAATTGTTTAATGTGAGGGAATACTTTACATAAGTTAGGGAAGTTGTTGTTTTGAATATTTGGTGTGAATATTAATTTAAATAAAATAAATTTTACATGTATTGAGCTTATTTTTAAATAATTCTTCTCAGCCCAATAATTTTTAATAAATGTATTCTTGTTACAGTACATAAAATGGCAGTGAAAATATTACTCTAATCCAAGGATTGAATAATTCTTAGTCTATTAAGTTTTATTACATGTAATCTTGATATACCACATAAAAGTCAACAGTATCGTTATCAATGATTTCAAATCAGCCAAAAAACATACAAAAAAAATCCATAAACATATATTTCTTACCTCAGCATCGTAAACAAGCCATTAATGCTTTATGTTCATGCGGTTCGGACAAAGCCACCCCCATGCACAATCTTTCCTTATACAATTTTAAAATAAATTCGCTAAAACAATCCTGAATACAATGATTAATTATAATACTCTGCATTTCAATCAGTTTCAGGATTGGTGAAGCAGTTTGATTATAAGTCGTTTAATTGATGTAAAGTACATTTTAGCGAATTTCCCCCTATAGGGAAGTAGCTATTACCGTAGGCGGCATGGTGAGACTTAAGCCCAGGACCATGTTATTTTTTCGTTTTGAGGTCCCTAAAGCCCAAAAACAACGTTCGTTCATTTTGGTATATATGTATATATATATATATATATATATATATATATATATATATATATATGTGTGTGTGTGTGTGTGTGTGTGTGTGTGTGTGTGTGTGTGTGTGTGTGTGTGTCCGTAGGCACAATAACTCTCGTAAAAAAAGTCCGACCTTGATGAAATTTGGAACAAACATTTATAGCGATATTCATGACTTTAAGTTCGAAAACCAGCAAGATCGGTACACTCTAAGGCGGTGTTTTTTACAAAATAAAATTTATTTTCAAGATTTAACATATTTCTGTTAATTTGATGTAAATTTAATGGTCAGAATTTAATTCAGCTTAAAAAAATAAACAATATAGCATTTTGAATTATTACTCTACATCAATCGGTTGCTGAGATATCGGATTTGAAAAATCCAGTACATTGTCTTTTGTTTTTCCCTGAAGGGACATAAACTGTCCAAATTCTGGTATGAAATACCCAAATTTTTCATTCTATTTCCCTAAAATGGGATTTAAAAATATAATAAAACAAACCACATGATTGAATTTAATTTGTTCATGTGATGGTTTGATTTGTTTTTATTTCTTGGATCTAAGTAGATTGATAATATGTTTGCTGACATTTATATACTATAACATGTAAATTTATTAAAAATTATCAGAATATGAATAATTATTGAGAAATAAGATCAAGAATGATAAAATATACTGAATTTAGATTAATATTTACACAAAATATTCAAAACAACAACTTCCCTAACTTATGTAGAATATGCCCACATATAAAAAAAAATCCTTTAGAAATTAACTGAGCATGCAAGTTTGCTGTAACAAGTTTATTTAAATTTTAAGATAAATCATATGTTTGGATTAAATTTTTTCATGTTGACTATTTTATTTGTTTTTATTTTGACTGATTTTGAATTGTTTGCTTACATTTTTACACTATAACAAGGATACACTTATAAAAAAATATTAGACTAATAATTATAAGAATAACAAAAAGAATATTGCTGGAATGGATACCGATGTGATTCCCATCACCATTTCCCTTATATCTAAAGCTCTTGAATTGATATGTAATATACTTTTTGCATTAATTACATAAAACGTTTGAAACATTTTCCTGTACATATAAGCTCCCATATAAAAATTAATTCTTTAGAAATTCGCTGAGTACGCAGGATTGCTGCGACGGGGGTATTTATATTTAATAACTAAAATAAAAATTCATGGAGGTTGCGACCGAAATTGTGCTTAGATCCTTTAAAAATTATTTTTAATTATCTCTTGGTGAAACGTACATGATGTAGTTGTTCCAAATAATATCACAGAACTAAATATGCTATCAGTTATTACATTTATTATACACCACCAAACAGTTAGTGTACAAAATGAAATCGGGCTTTATCGGACGTTATACATTGAACAGTGTCATCTACACTTAATCTGCCATTTCAATACAAAGCCAACAAATATAAATGATTCCATTCATCAGTTGAAACATGATCATTGAGCGTACAATGTGATTATACAGCAGTGTACAGGAAATCTGATTTAGAGAACACACGTAATGCATCACAACTAGAATTGTCATTATGATTTTTTAAAACTTTGAAAATTAATATAACTGACAATACAGTTGATAAAAATTAATTGTTAGCCCAACATTAAGAAAAATCAAAATTCAGACAGAATAGAATATGTTATTATTCATAAACCATTATAAGTACTCTAGATACATTAGCCGAAAATTGAACATGGATATTAAACTGTCCATTAATTAAATAGTTAGAGTTTTGTCTTTGCTTGTTAGGAAATGAGAGTTTTGTAGAAGTATTATAAAAAGGGGAAATAAAAAAAATAACCGGGAAATGCCAGAACGCTTTTTAAACTGCTACAAAATAATTTAGTTTTACTTCACAAAACATGAATTAAAAAAATATGTAATTGTAGGAAAACATAAATTTTGGTTCAAAATAAACCTGAAAGGTACAGGTAAAATTGTTTTGTTAAATTTTTAATTATATCAAAACGCAGACTCATCTTAAATTTAAATCGATCAAAAATTTCTAAGCCAACAATTCAGCCCACTAAGCATCGTTCTGTTTATAGAGGCACAGTTTTAAGTGCTCGATTGTATATCTACTGCATACTGCCTTACTCGTAGATATGTCATTGATTCCTTAAGTGCATGATAGGATTCAAATGGGAGTGGATAAGTGAGAAAATATGAAAGTATGTTCAATGACATTTCTTTCTTGAACTGTTTTTAGATGAACAAACAGTGTGACTAACTGGCCTCGAGCCAATGACAATATTTGTGGCGCCAGCTGAGGCTCTAGTTTCTATTAGAATTGATGAATTCAGCTATTTAGTTCAAAAGATTGTATTACTCATGTCAAGCTTAATCATATATGAAAATTATTATTCATTCTGATTGCATTACATATTAGTCGAAGCCCTAGTAAACTAAAAAAGAGAGTCGAATTTCAATAGCCGCAATTTGCTATTTTTGTTACTAGTTGCTTAATCTCTTAAGACTTTTAGTGACGGTACATAAGCTTTTAAATCATAAAATACCTAGAAAATTGTTAATAGTACATATTTGATGAGTAAATAAACTGTTCCTGGATTACGTTTACTCTGTTACCACTGTTCAGTACTTAGTGATACGAACAATGAACAGTGCATTTTAATGTAGAATAATTCAGTTTCATTAATTTCATGAACTATAGTCAAATGCAAGCATTTACAATAATAAGTTACACCCATTATGGTATTTTTGTCCTCCTTAGACTCATTACAGTTATTCAAATCCAGTGAAGTAAGTGCTAGGCGGTTACTTCACTTCTTATCATGTCCAACTTTCAATTCAGTTCGACGCATTGCCGGACTCTTTCTCTTTGCAAGCACCAGTACGTGCATTGAACATAATCGGATATTATTCAAACTCCGAAAACTAAAGTGCGATCGTTCCGTATGACGTCTCGCGTCGGTCGTGGGGATGAACCTCTGCCGGTGTCGGTGTGATCTACAGGACTTCGCTTCGCTTCCAGCATCGTCGGGGGGCCCCCAGCAACTCTCTGCTCAGGTCAACAGATTCTACGCTGAATCCTGGATGAAGATGGGAACGGCCGTGAGTGACTTCTTTATTAGTATACAATAAACATTTCTAATAATAATTTTTTAAAGTCACAGATTGAAAAGTCAGTCCAATCGAAGTTCGTTTGTTTCAATTTATTACTTTACATAACAACCACTATCATTAAGACTCAGCGTGGTTCCGAAGGTTTAGTGTGGTACATATCTACTAGTACATATCCAATCCAAAAAATTTCAATGAGTACTTATGACGTTTCTGTATGTTTGATTAAGGAGTTTTTGTGATAAATGGACTTATTTTCAATCATAAACTGCATTACTAGTTAATATCATAAGAGCGTAAAATCAATAAAAGTATATGAATTTCGGAGCTAGTCTCGGCAGTTCTTATGAATTCTTCTCTCTATGCGGCAGTATCAACAATAATATTATATTTTAAATTGCTGATGGCATAGTTCAGGACAATTTTTTAAGAATATATATATAAATATTTCAACCCAATTATCTGGTTCATCTCCGGCCTTATGGTGATTTGAGGTTATACATAAATAAAATTATTTGAAACAAAGTGTAATAGAAAAAGATGGGTAAGAGCGAAACTTTAAAATAGTTTACCTAAATAATATCCATACACAAACTAAACTACCACAGAATTGTTTTTGGACGATGAATTTATTACTATGTACTCTTATTCTGAGAAAAGAATTAAACATTTAGTATAATTTTACAATAATTTATTATATTGTACTTTTTTAATGCCTTATACACGCAGCTTCTATACAAATAGGTTCCTGAAGGCTAACTAGGGCCTTCCAATAAGTTAGTATAGTGTTTATGTTGTTCTTGATAACACATTTTAATATGATCGACAACATTTCTGGCATCTACAAATTAATGAAACAGTTTCAATATTTTGAGGATAGCATACTGATAAATTTCACAGATGTTTTTTATTCTTATTTTCAGTCTTAGAACAGAAAGAGCGATTTTACGGTCGTGTTAGAAAACCGCAAATGTCCGTCTTTTGAGTAGATTGATTAAAGTTGGCCACGTGATCAATGTACTTACATATTGTTAAACCGAAATTAAAGGGTGGAATGGTGATTTGAAGCAGTTGTTTAAACTACAAATGGTATGACTAAATGGCTGGCCGTGTTCCAATGATGGCCATGGCGCCACCTTTTGCTCTCTCTCGCTTGACTTCCAACGATATTTATAGTTCTCTCACTTAAAATTCCTAGCCTAAAATATTGATTTTTCTTCGTTCATTAATGAAAATTTAACATTTTACGTTAATATTTTGAAATATTTTACTAGGTAATTGCAATACTTATACCATCTCAGATTTGAGGAATTGGAAAACACTCATGCTTTTACATCGTCTTAATAAGAAAATATTAACCTCAAGATGTGAATAGTTGGCCCAAAGAAACAATATATGTGACTGATCACTTACCTAGAAGGTGCATTTTTCGTTTGAATGAAAATATTTAGTATGAGGTTATAATATTTAAGTTTATAATTTATTCATATAAACGGATATCTAAACACTATTTAAAGCTTGGCAGCATTTAATTACGTGCTTCTAAATTACTTAAACGGTTTTTTCTGTATAAATATCAAGAAGGTAATTGAACACCTGTCTCAAGGCGTTAAAACAAGCAATTGTATGCCGTTGGGTATTGTTACATGCAAAGCTTGTGTCAGGACTCTAGAGGAAGTTTGCTGACGTATTCATGGTATAAAGAAACGTTAGTTTCACTATATTACTTTGTCCAGTTTTTCATATGGGGAGATTTATGTTCAAAGCAAGTATTTCTCATAACGTCACTTCAAAGACAGCTTGATGGGTATCAAGCGAAACCAAGTTTAGTAGACAGGACTCGGTCGTCCTTTACAATGAAAACCGTGTTATTTGGTTTCATTATTCTTCAATCTAAAAAAAAATTATATAAATAACAGTTAGTGTTGTGAATTTAATATTTTTACAAGCAAATACAGTAAAATATGTCAATGCTCATTCAATATTAAATAACCATCAGTGTATTCATGTATTAAAAAAAGTATCCAGCAAAATTACTTATCCTACATACATAGACCATGCAACACATAACAGCGATAGAACCATGAAAATTGCAACATTAAAGGGCAACATGAAAATTGCAACCTATCTCAAATACAAATTGTAATCCCTGATATATTCCAAAATCTTCAATCATAAAGCAGATGTAAAAGTAAATGCTTACAAATGCAATTACGTTTTACTACGTCAAAAGTAGTAGTTCCCTAAGAAGATCATCAGGGTTAGAAGCCATCTTAGTGTTGTTGCTATCTTCCTTTGAGGCGACCTATTTAAGTAGCCGCAACTTTAAGTAGTGGTATTTATTGTGTGGAATTTTGTTCATATAACCATATAATTAAACTTAAATATATAAAATGTAACTATAAATATTGGTTAACCTTAAAAGCCGTTCCATCATTATTTACGTGTCGATTATTTTTTACAAAGATATTTTGAATGAGAAATGCTTGGATTTATGAGATGTTGTTGTATATCATCAGTTTATGGTTACAACTACAACTTAATGATATCTTAACAAAAGAATGTCTTTCAGATCATAAAGGTAATTATTCCTTAGAAACCAATCTACTACCAAGCTAAGTAGAGGCCTGTTTATGTGTCTATTACAGCTAAGGTGCATTTCTGTTTTGTTTTTTTTGTCGCACAACCTATGGCCTATGACTATGGAAAGTAAGGGTTAAAACATATGAAATAAAAACTTGATGACAAAGGGAAAATATTTTTGTAAGTCTTTTGAGTATTTAGGATGATTACGATGTTTATGTTATGTTCTGCATGTATATTATAACTTTATAAAGAATTTTTAACTTGACTTATTTTAAGTGTACCCAACCTAAGAGATTATTTTTTTATCAGATATGAACATCTGATACTAAGTTATATAGTTTAAATTCATCAAATATTGGTCACAAAGGTAACTTTGATGCTTTGCGAGACTAAATATATAACAATGTCTCTTGTGGCAACCAATGTACGTTGCTCTTGTGGGTCTTGTGTAGGACAACATACACCAATTAGTGATATTCAACCTGAGGCCTTATTGTGTTAATAATTATGTTTTTGTTCGAACAGATTGCATGTTGATTTTGTCAATACACGGAATTGACAAGAGTATTTCCAGAGTAAGTGCTGCTATTGAGTGTTTAAATAATGAAATTGAAAATAGTAACCTTTACAAATATACATAGCTAAATCGTATCATTCATTAAAAAACTATGTTAGGTATTGCATTCTAGTCCGTCAATAATGTTTTACATTTACAACCAATCAGAAGTACATCGTTACGGTATACAATTTTTAAATCAATTTTTAAATGGCAACACATCTAAAAACTCCATAAGGTGTTAAAAGTAATTAAATCTTAGTAGATGTGAATAGCCACACCTATCGTTTGACTATAACACCTATCATTTATCCACGTAAGTAAATAACGTCTACTTGTCAATTAGTAATGAAAACCCTCAATTACCAGAAACCGTCATCAGCTTGTCTCGTTAGAGCTGCCTACAAACTATGACTGTCGAGTTGCAGAAATTAATCTTAATGTCGACGTTTCTTTATCTATCTTTATTAAATTATAGTAATCTACTAAATCTAAAAAAAAATCAAAATTAAAACCCTAAAAAATGATAAAAAAAGATTTGAAATTAAATCTATCTAAAAATTGAATATTTTATTAATTTTTACTTTGAAAAATACACAAATGCAATAAACATAATGACATTTGTCTCAGGTTCCTTGTGTATTCCCTGTATTCATACGTTGAATGTTCTATTCATGTACATACATTTTGCTTGCCACAATTCGCTCCGATGACAAATTATATGCGTAATGTAACGATAACACATATTTTATTAACTAAGCTAGTTAGATTTTAAGACTTCTACGTGACGTCGTTACATTACAGACGTTTGTTTCTGTCCAGCTGTTAAGTGGGTGGCCAAAAAAAAATATATTTAAGTTTTAAAACCAATAAAATCTAAATATATTACTTTTTAAAATCCAGTTAGCCTGAAACGCTTTTTATTATTATATTATTATTATTATTATTACTATACCTTAATAAAGGCTCATATTTGATAGTGCAAATATTATCTTAGAAACACTCTCAGCAAAAGTTTTAGTTTAGTAATTAACCGTTATTTCAGTACCGATAGCCAAACTAAAAGTTTAATTTCAATATTTTCTTACTATTTGATCTGTTTTAACTGTTGAATGTGATGTAGTCCAAGCTGAAAGCCCCGACAGTGATCATATTTTGGCAACGGTCTGAGACGAATAGCTCCATTTACGCACGCCATTAGTTAGACACTAACCGCACCACAGAACTGCCACTATAACTCATACTTTGGTATCTTCTTCCACATACCGTGCTAAAGAATGTGTTATTCTAGCTATGATTATTATGATTGTTTGTGAAAAGTTATCTAGGGCATTTAAATAATATTCGTTACATATTTAATTTACTAAGCACATATTCATCTACTATGCGAATTTTAATACTCGTTTTTTTAATTGATTGTGATGGTGACCCGCTACTTTGGGTGTTTATATTACATAAAATCTGCTGACTTCCATTTTTTACAAGCAAATAAAAAAACGATGTATTCTCCATAAATATAGGACACAAACTTTGGCGCTGTGTAGGGCGGAACGTTATGGACTTTTTAATACGTCCCTTCTTAGTGCAGTAGGTCCCTGCGCTATACAAGGAGTAGGCCTATACATTAAAAGATTCGTGGCTCTAGGTAAAATGGTTTCACCCGAGCCACCATGGTAAATGGTATTTCTTTTGTCTATCAGATTTTTGACTTTAGATATTGAGATGAATAAACAATACATTCTGTGCTATTCACTCCTGGTATACCATCACGTGTGCATCATTTTTTGGCAAATTATATTTCTTAATAGTTGACTAAACTATCACATTATATTCATAAAAGGGCAGCTACTCACATTCTGAAGCCTTGAAGCACTCCAAAAGTTTTTGTGACAATATTTAGGGATTACAAATGTGTCAAAACTGCTGTTGTCTATTAATCTGCTGAGTTTAATTAATCTCTCCGTTAAATAGATCGATTGCCTTTGTTAATAATAAAGCTAATCAGTCCAAAAAGTTATTTTTTAGATAACATTAGTTATATTTACATAAAAAATATGCCGAGAATATTGTTTATTTATTGCTATAATATCCCTGATTTATTCGTAGAATATCCTTCCAGTGTCGTTTGACGCCTATACAGTATAAGTTAAAATACGTATAGCAATTGAGAATATTTTTAATTTTCAATTTAAGTTATTTTGTCTGTAAATTTTGTCATGGTTATGGTTGAATGATTCTAATTGTAACTGACATCGCTTTGAAGATGCGCAAATTAATTTACTTTCAAAAGCAGGTTTGCCAAAACCAACGATGCGATTTTAATGAAATAAATAATCTTAAATTTTCATTGACTATTTAAAAATACATCGCGGATATTACTTATATTTCATTGTGTTTATTCGCACATAGAGTGTTAAAAAAGTTAAATATTATAAAATTACTAATAATTCTTAATTACGCAGTTTTAAAACCAGTATATATTTATAAAATTTTGAGTTGGTTACCCTCAGGGCGAAAAGAAGAATGGTGAATAATGAGAATTTTTATCGTAATAGAGTTATCTGTCAGCGTTGTTATATCGTGATTAATTGAAAAGTCCTTTAATTTTTGTCCATCTGTTTGCTATAAGAGTGTATAAATGGTGAGTGACAAGAGTTACTGAGGCCTTTAACTTATGGTCAATCCAGACAATGACAGTTCAGCGCTGAACACGGGATGGTTGGGACCCTCGTGTATCCGGTCGTCGCTCTCATCCGGCCGATTTATGTATCCGTTCCCAGTAAACTACACACGTCACTTGTCCAGTTAATCACGAAAAACGTAGATCCTTTTAAAATTTTTGTGAAGAAAACCAGTTTACTTTTCATATAGTACTTAATTTTTTAATCGTAGTTGGCGAAAACTTATATGTTACGACAGAAAATAGTTATTTATGTATTAAGAGCGTAAAGTAGGTCTTTCTCACTTGAGCTAAACAAATACCCCGCGACGCGTAGCGGAGCGCGGTATTTTTAGCGAAAGCGAGAAAGACGCTTTACACACGAAGTACATACTACTGCAACTGCAAACACAATTTCTCCTGCTACAACTGCAGTTTTAATTTCCCAAACAATAAATACAATCACAGTTACTCTCGTTCATTGTAGCTAAATGCACCATTATGATTGCATAAATTCTTCATATTTATTTTCGTAAGGGTTTCTAGATTTACGAGGTAATAGGCCTAAGTGTCACTAATCTTCTTTAACTAATTCACTAATATCAAGCGGATTAAGTCCGAATTCGTCATCACTTATTACATCCATTGTAGCTTAAATGCGCCAGTTTGAGGTTATAAACAAGTCCAGTTGGAAGCGGAAAGGAGCGCTGTTGTGCGCTGAGTAACAATGCAAAATCAACTGGCGAGCGTGAAAGTTATCACGTGGCGAGCGTGAAAATAATCACGTGGCGAGCGCAAAAGACTTTTGCGCGTGCTCCAAAGAATTTCAAAGACTTAATCGCTCGCTCTTCACTTAACAACTGTTTTATTTACGATTGGTTTTGGGTGCCTAAGCTGATACTTTACGCGCGGTTGTAGGAAAAATATATTTTGGTGAAAAATGTAAGTTAAACATCATAAAAAATATGGAATAAAGTTGTGAATGGCATTGTCAATTAGCGACTTAAAACCGACGCCATCAGGAAATGTCCCCACCGTGTCTGAATGCAATTAAACTGATGGTTGACATCAGGTATTTATCTTGAAAACTCTCATAAAAATATGGAATATAGTCGTGGATGGCAGTTGTCAATTAGCGACCTGAAACCGACACCATTAGAAAATGTCCCCACCGTGTCTGAATGCAATTAAACTGACGGTTGACATCAGGTATTTATCTTGAAAACTCTCATAAAAATATGGAATAAAGTCGTGGATGGCAGTTGTCAATTAGCGACCTAAAACCGACACCATCAGGAAATGTCCTCGCCGTGTCTGAATGCAACTAAACTGATGGTTGACATCAGGTATTTATCTTGAAAACTCTCATAAAAATATGGAATATAGTCGTGGATGGCAGTTGTCAATTAGCGACCTAAAACTGACACCATCAGGAAATGTCCTCACCGTGTCTGAATGCAACTAAACTGATGGTTGACATCAGGTATTTATCTTGAAAACTCTCATAAAAATATGGAATATAGTCGTGGATGGCAGTTGTCAATTAGCGACCTAAAACCGACACCATCAGGAAATGTCCTCACCGTGTCTGAATGCAATTAAACTGATGGTTGACATCAGGTATTTATCTTGAAAACTCTCATAAAAATATGGAATATAGTCGTGGATGGCATAGTCAATTAGCGACTTGAAACCGACACTATAAGGAAATGACCTCACCGAGTCTGAATGCAATTAAACTGATGGGTGACATCAGGTATTCCTCTTCAAAAGTCTGACTTTGAATACTTAAAAAAAACCACTAAAGATCGGTATGTTATCTCTTTAACACAAGCTTCAAATTCGATACATCAACAGCTCTGTGTTTGACAACTTATAGTTATAAAACTCTTATCAGCGGAAACATGCGTCTGTGACGTTGAAGGGGCTCAAACTTCCCATCTACAATATATGAAACTTAAGTTATTTTTTAATGTGTAGGCTAAAAATAAAAGCTATTGGAGAATTATTAATTTTTACGTAGAATATGTGGCAAGATCAATAACTACAATCCAGTTTTATCTAATGTATTAAACTGTAATACAAAACTAGAAAACCTTTTTGATTTATCTTTTTTTTTTTAATTAGATGTCTTTAATATGAATAAGCAGCTTAAAATATAGTTTGACCTTATAAACTAAAAGATTCCTAATTCAATGTAAAGGGCAATTATTTATAGTTTACAGGATATACATAGTGTCACAAAGTTATTTTCTAGCATTATGATCGACCAATGCTGATCATATGTGGAGCTTTTACAGGTTTAACAGACATAATATGCATATAAACTACTGCTTTGGTATACAAAGGAAATTATGATTGGAAAAACATGAGGAATACCTCATAATAAACGTATAACGTTTCATTTTGAAACTCGTATCCTTAATTAATAAATAATTACTTAAAATGACAACATAAACCTGCTCAATGTTAAAAGAAGGGGATTTGGAACTTACGTATTATACTGCCCACACCCATATTTATAAGATGGGGATGCAGTTTTAATATCGGATTGTAGAGCCGTCTATTGGCAGTCATTGTCGTATAAATTATCAATTGTCGTGTACTCGTCGCAACAATGCGTTTCCCCTCCACGCTCGCTGTACCCCTCCCCTCACGAGACAGATAGTGGAGAATGCCTGCCTGGACATACGTTGCGTTGTCGCGTCGTATTAAACTTCGCTATCTCATTCGCTGACTATCCTAACCTAGCCCAACCTAACCTAAACTAACCTGCCCAACCTGGCGGAATACAAGGGGCGGTCGGTAGTGGCGGCTCAAGGCGGCAGGCGATTTATTCAACACACTTCCCGGCGACATCTATCAGTTTTGGAAGGGACAGTAATACAAATGTGTAGTAAGTTTATAGTGTCATCATTTCAATGTGGTATTTTTGTTCATTCAACAGTCTTGTTAGTTTTTATTCATTCAATATTTTCCGGCAAAAGATGGGTGTGGTCAGTATAATTCGTAAGTTCCAAGGATTTAAAGCTTCTACCTTATTAATTCATGGTTGTAAAGCCAATTTATAAGTTTTTACCCAATAGATCACTATTTAAACCAAACTAGTTACTATATGTACTAGACTGATATTTGTACGTGGCTGCACAACAGTGATCTTAATTTTAGTAAATTTCCCCTATAGGGAAGAAGCTATTACCGTAGGTCTCATGGTAAGACCTAAGCCCGAGACTATGATAACTTTTCGTTTTGGGGCCCCCAGAAGCAAAAAAACACCATTCGTTCGAGTTTATATATATATATATATATATATTTGTGTGTTTGTGTGTGTGTGTGTGTGTGTGTGTGTGTGTGTGTGTGTGTGTGTGTGTGTGTGTGTGTGAGCACGATAGCGGCTGTAAATATGGTCCGATCCTAGTGAAATTTGGTACAGACGTGTGAAGTGGCAATCCCTCGAACGAGTTCGTAAACCAGCCCGATCGGCCCACTGTAAGGGGGGTTAAAGGGGGGTAAACCCGCCAAAAATCTTGGTTTGTGGCTTCATCTAGATTATATCTAATGTTTAATAGTCTAAAATCCCCGAAACCTCCATTTTCGTGGCAGCAAACCTGCTTACTCATTCACCATGTTATCCTTATGGGAAATAAAAAAAAGATTCTATATCTTCCTTTCTTTTTAACATATTCATACAACTTGGTGTATGGCTTCTTTTAGTTAAGACCTATTAAATATTGAACTAAAACCAACCAGTTTTAACATACCTGTTGCAGCAAACCTGAATACTCATTTCCCATGTTATTCTTATGGACCTTACAAAAACATGTCAAATCTCGTTATGTTTGATTGAAATATGTTGTTTTGCAGTTGAAATTCGCTGAGTATGCAGGTCTGCTGCAGCGGGGGTATTTACTTTTAAGTTCGCTAGTTTTTTATCCAGATTGTGATAACATTTTAGAGACTATGTTGAAAGTCAATAACACTTTGATTAGATTGAAAGCTTGCTTGTTGGTTTCAACAATCAAACAATGGTCTACCTTTGGATCACAATTACGTTGAATTTTTTCCTTTACCGTATTTCCTTTAAAATTATTTTTTGTTGTGTCCTCGGATGACTGGTTTATTGCTTGTTGGGGTATTGGATATTGAGATGATACGGCAATCATTCAAATATAAATGTGAATTATATTATCTAAAATTATAATAACTTTGAGCACCTTTTTGCATCATAATAGATTAGATTTATTTAAATTAATTATGTTTCATTTGTAAAAATCTGATACCGATATAATAAAGTTCCGATATTGAACCGTCAATATAGGTCCCAACAACATTAAAGAAATCAATCAATTAATACAAACCCTTTTAAGTATTGCCTAACACTTTTTGTTTTAATTCTTTGATAATGTGGTAATCTGTCACAAATTAATCACAATACAACAAATATTTTAGTAGTTTATTTTTATAATTAGCCACCTCAAATCGATTTTGTTGTTTTTAATTGCAAGAGAAACGATGAGAATGTCATATAAATATTTCAAACCACGTTCCATTTCAATTGAAATAAGTGCCATTTTTGTGTTTTAAGCAAAATAATACTAGACGTAGAAAGTTGGCATTTTCTCATGTTTATAAAAAAGTAATAATCTAGTAAATTTACATGCACTTGTTTTATTGTTATATTCATCTTGGGGTTTATTCACTCTTATGACTCGATGACAGCTGGTTGAATTTTAACGTTGAAGTATCAAATTAATTATATTTTGACATAGCCTACATTTTTGATTTATTTTTGGAACAGTTCGCTATCTGAATTCACTTTTTTGCACCTAAACATATGCATATGGTTTGAAAAAGTTCTAATGGTTAACCAAGGATTGCAGCCCTTATTATTTACATCCCCGGCAAAGCCTTGACAGTTCAAACAAAAATGTAAACAAACCTTGACGTCATCAAGAGACCAGAGGAGTGCAGTTCGTCTGCAACCTCCTTCGTTTGAAAGTTAATCTTGGCCGATCAAGGCATACTCAATTTACAAATCTTCGATTGAGGCTAAATTTATTTACCTAATAGGCTAATAGGCTAGGATGAAATCAGAATGGGACCTCCCACTGATATAAAAAAGTCTGGCTCCGCAGGCCATAACTCCGATAGTAACAATATAATTAATCCTAGGGATTTTACCCTTTGTCTCTAACGTTGTTATGGCAGCCCGTGGATAAATACAGCTTTGTCTTGGTAGGTTCAAGTTAAAATATACTTGAATTGGCCTAAGGTGAATATTTTTTAGGATACATTTTTAAGTTGACGAAACATTCAATCGCAGTTGGTGCATCACACTCTTCTGTTGTTGCTTGTCTCCTTCAACCGCAGTTTTAGTTTTGATTCCTTTCAACTAAAAGTTGACTAAGTAAGTTTTGACTCCTCTTGTTGTAGGTTTGACTCCTTTCAACCGCAGCTTTAACCACGCTTTGACCCCTTTTAACTGGTAGAGCTGGGTCTTAAAAATTAAGTCTTCTCTGAGCCCAAAGTCGGCACCCAACATTAGTAGAACGTCTGTTGAGACTTGGCTTTAAATTATCACGTTTTAATGTAAATAAAATAGATTAATTTTAGTTCCTCATGCTTTTTAAATAGCCAATAGGTTGAGACTCCTTCCTATTAAATAGGATTGTTTAAAAGTGAAAACTCTTTGTCTGCTAAATTACTATCAACCTAAATGTTAAGATGTCTGTAAGAAAGCCTTATTTAAGCGTTTAGCACATGACTTTGAATTAAATATAACCAACACATGTTTCAACACAAACAAATCAGACGTATTTCCAGACTTAATGCTTTTTAAATGGAGTATATTTTACATAATTTGTAATTTTCTGGTAAACTTCATGCAATTTCAGTATTTTCCCGAGTCTTTGGTATCAAGACCTTCATTTTGAGCCCTCTCCCATCACTCCGCACCTTGGCAATTGCCCAAAATTTCGGCACGAAAATTTCTGTTAAATAATTATATATATAGGTACAGCGTGATGTTGCAGTTCCTGATTTCAAAATCTAACGTTAGTTAAAAAAATTAACAATATTTTTTGACTACACTGCGTTGATCTTCCGTATTTTTACATAACTTCTTACGACTTTTAATGTATCAATTTCAAACTTATCAAATGACGGTGGATGAAAATACCAATTTTCCCATCGAGCATCAAGTTTTTTTTACCAATTTCAAACTACGCATAATGGTACTGAAAGAAACTTGATGCTTTGAGTTCTGAAATATTAGTCCTCGATTTGAATTTGATACTTCATATAGTTTAAACGTTAGATACAGACAAGTGAAAAATACATACAGACAGTCAATTAACTAAACAAAAATTTAAATAGAAATCCTCCCTTGTTCGACTTATATAATAATAATAATAATAATAATGTACGACTTATTTTTGAACATAGTTTTAATCTTACACAGCACGTTATACATATTTCAAACAGCTCATCCAACTATTATTGAGCTGATAAAATCGATATAATGGTAAAGTGAGGGACAATGGTTCTTTCTAAGCGTGATAAATCGCCTCCTGTGTCTCGGCTGGTCAGTCTACAGCGCCGAAGTGTTAGGTTAGGTCACAGTTCATTGATAAAGTGATTCAGCTTCAGTGCATTATAAAGTGCAAAACGGTTCATCCCTTTGAACAGTTCTTCTTCAACATGAGGAACAACAATGTCAAAAACATTAATTTGTTGAAGTTACCTTTGCACTTTGCTTCTTTTTGACAGTCTTCCTGAAAAGAAGTTACCTTTCCGAGATGACGATAATTATTTTGGAAGCTAAATGTTAATTAGTTTACACGTTATAAAGTTTTCATATTGTACTCAGTATTTTAACTCTGGTGTCTATTACTGTTTTACTTAATTTTAATACTGAATAATACTATAACCGCCATATAGACATATTGAAAAATCAGCTCACTGTCACTGTATTAAATAAGGCCACTCATTCCAAGCTAATCTGTGGTATAAAAATAAGTAAATCATCACATTAGAGACTTTCAATCAGTTGGGGAAAAATATTTACTTAATTAATTAATAAAATTAACCAATTCAGGAGTTCAAGAGTAAATTAAATGATTGAGACTCTTAAACTGGGTTTATATATAAAAAAAAATTATTCGGTCTCATGAGCAAGCAAAATTAATAAGTATTTATTTGAAAATAAATTGAACTGTTTTACTTTGTCACTGAGGCTACCTTATATATATTAGGGAGTTTTTATTCTTCGAATAAAGCTTTTATATTAATATCTTAACATATTGTTCAGCTGCTGCTCCGAAAACATATTTTAAGTAGGTGTGTAATTTACATATGCTACTAATAAAGTTGTGACAAGTTTAATTATTTAGATAAGTAAAGTGCATATTAGTAAGTCAATAAAGCGTAAGAACTGTAATATGACCCAAAAAACCTATTTCTGAATGACATGATTTTTTGATGGGGAAATACTTTATAATGATTTTTTGGGCTTCACCCACCTTTGTAAATCCTGTGCAGGCTCCGAAGTCAGTTCGAACTGACTTCGGACTTACATTGAAATTACAAAACTTACATTGAAATTACAAAACTTACATTGAAATTACAAATTTTAGTGTTCGGTAGCATAAAACATATAAATTATTTTTACATATCAGGCTACAATTTATAACTTACTTATTATGATAACATAAGTTATTACTCATTTTATTAGTTAAACCATAAATATTTGTGTATCCTTCTCTCTTTGATTTCTAATATGCTAGTAATTTAAAATTATTCGTTGGGGCTTGTGCTATTGAATAATTCCTGAATAAATTTTTTAACTTCAGATATTAAATAATCAATTGTATTTAGATTCTTTAGAGTGGCACACGCTAAAAACCATTAACTAGCCCACAAAACCCATGCTCTAAATGACAAAACCCAAGACACAACCACACACGGATATGAATCAGTGGTATTTTCGCTGGTCTACTGTTTAGTGGCAAATATTATTTTTGATTTGATGACTAAACAATGTATATTTCAATATCAGATCAAAAATTATTATGGTCATAAATAAATTGAATCTATATATGAAATAAATTAGGGGTTATGATTTTTAATTTAAATCACATCAATAAAATAAAAAGGAGGAAAGGTTTTTCATACATAATTAATGTATGTTTCAAGAACATTTTCATCGATTTTCCCCTTTTTGAGACTACTGCATCCACCTAGAAAAAGGTTTACGACTTTGAACGAAGTAGTCTTATTAGTTTATCAGAATCAGTGCACTGTGTGACTATATCAAATAATGGCACTCATCCCGAGCTGGTCCGAGATATAAAAACTAGTAAATCACATAAGAATATTTTAATCAACTGGGAAGAAAATAAAAATATGAGTGAATTGTGAACATAGCATATTGTTTAGCTGCTGCTTCGACAACAGTTATTAAGTAGGTGAATGTTTATTTTCATACACTAATAAAACATGACAAGTTCAATTTATCTAGATAAGTAAAGTGCGTGTTAGTATGGCAATGAAGTGTAAAAACTGTTTTGGTGTCATCCAATGTTCGTTCGCCGAACTGAGCTTTGGCGATCAGATACAACGATACTCTGGACCACCCATTCGATGTTAGGGGCTAAACAAGATTGGTTAGGTTATTCATCAACTGGACGAGCTTTCAATTATTACGTTGTGTCCCTAGTTGGTTAGATTTTTCACTGAGATTTATCATTTTCACCTTTTACCAGACATCGTGAGAAAGACGTATAAGCTTGAGCGATGGTAACAAAGTAATTTGACTTTTTTTGGATGGGCAAGGATGTTATAACATAGCATAACTCAACCAATCTTCTTCATTTACCAAATTAATGACTTTTACTTCCCTAAACTAAAACCCGATCTAAAACTACTTTATTTAAAACCCCAAACTTCAATATGTAGTGGGTCATGAATATTTCTTTGGTAAAGGATGGATTAGTACTTTTAAAAAGAAACAACAGTTCCGATGGAAATGGAAATTTATTCACCACTAATATCATATTTTTAGCCGTCAGATGTAAATTTTAAAGAATAAATAAATTGCGATTTTAAAAAACCAGCCGTAGAAGAATTACACCTTTAACTTATTATTGGGATAATAATTTAAAACCAAGATCAGTTGTAATTTGTAACTGTTTTTCCAAATTTATTTACTAGAAATATAGTTTTCTAGCAACGTATATTTCGATCGCCGTGCAAATAAGTAAACAATTATAGTTGGTATGTTCTCTTCATGGTGATTGTTTCTATATCTAAATCATTCTGGTTTTTAAGTGCTCTTATTAAAATTACATACTATTTTAAAATTATTGATTTGAACGTTTCATCTGAAGCTATCTTCTCATTGCTATTTAAAGATTGATTCAGGCAGTAGGCCGATGTATAATTTTGAAATATTATATTTTTAATATACCTTCTCTTGGTGAAGAGCTAAAAAAATCACAAAAATAAACTTAGTGATTCATAATTTTCAAATTAACTGCTTTAAATAGCTATTAAAATATGAACGAGAGAAACTACAGACCCTGGCAACGGCTGGTGTCAGTAGCTTAAACCAAACAAAGGGAGGCTCAGGTACAAATAACTGTCAGTGATCTGTGAGACAGTGCTAATGTGGGCCACTAATATATTGGACACCAGCCTTTATACTCGTCTACAAAGGTGCGTGTTCCATAGACAGCTGCTTTAAATGCCTTGACAGAGGACAAAAAATGTATTTTGCCTTCATAATAGTCAGGGTGCCAACCCATTGAAAGTTACAATGACCTCGAAATGTGGGTGGACAACGATTTTTTTGCTGATTCTGACTCAGTTTTTTGCGCTGATTACGAATCTGCCGGGTGCAAATTTGGCACCCTTGGGCAAACGCCGCCATATTGGAAAAATGGCGGCAAAGAGAATCCGTAAAAATGGTCCGATCTCAACTAAAATTGGTACAGACGTGTAAAATGGTAATCCCCCAATCAATTTAAAAAACCAGCTCGATAAGACCACCGGAAGTGGGGGTTAAGGGGAATAAACCCCCTTAAAAAGGTTTTTTTGTTTTTTACATGGTAAAATTAAAATAATTAAAATATCGTTTCCACCATTGAATTTAGCTTAAAAAAACTAACAATTTGGTATTTTTAATCATCGGTCTACGTCCATTGGTTGCCGAGATATTGAAAGCGGAAACCCCGTACACCGTCCCTATGTTATCCTTATGGGGAAAAAATTAAAATTCTATATCTCGCTTATTTTTCAATATATCTGAATAAAACTTGGTGTGTTGCTTCATCTAGTTGAGATATACTGGATTATGGCCTTAAGTACTCCATTTTTTCATTCACGCTGCAGCAAACCTACGTACTCATACCCCATGCTATCCTTATGGGAAATAAATCAAATACAATAACCTCCATATTTTTCGACATATCTCGATCAAACTTAGAATATAACCTCTTCTATTTGAGTTATACTGGGATAATGACTGAAAAACACTCAATATTTACAAACATGCAGAAGCAGACCTGCATACTCATTCGCCATGTTATTCTTATGAAGAAAATAAAAATATGTCATATACCGTTCATGTTGCGTTTAAATATTATTTTAAGTGTTTTAAATTCCCTAGATATGTAGATCTGCTGCAATGGGGTTATTTAAGATGTCTGACAATTTCATTAATTTCCATAGCTTTTGAGTTAAAATATAATTGTTAATTCCCAAAACATTTATTTCAGCCAGAAGCTGATCCCAAAATTTAACTTAAATTACAGGACCACCTAGCCTGACCTTATTTTTTTAAAAGCTCGGTCCTTAATCACAACATTTATTCCTTTGATTAGCAGTACTTACCAAACACAACATAATTGAAGTTTACGCTTTTTTATTAGCATATTGAACATATCAGAATACAATTTGGATTGTGGCTTGAACTAGTCGAGATCTATTTTATATTAGCCACAATGAGTTGTCTCATCGCGATTGAGGCAGTGACAATCTGCCAGTTTATTTCAGGCAACTATTATAGTACATATACCTTGTATGCTATTCACTGCTGTAATATAAAGAAATAAAAGGTGCACTTACAGATATAAATATAACTTATTTATTAAAGTTACTTAGAAAAAAGGAGTTGTTATGTACAATGGAATTTAAGTTAAATTTTGGGAACAGCTTCTGGCTGAAATAAATATTTTGGGAATTTAACAATTAAATTTTTACTCAAAAGCTATGGAAATTAATGAAATTGTTAGACATCGTAAATAACCCTATTGCAGCAGATCTACATATCTAGGGAATTTAAAACACTTAAAATAATATTTAAACGCAACATGAACGGTATATGACATATTTTTATTTTCTTCATAAGAATAACATGGCGAATGAGTATGCAGGTCTGCTTCTGCATGTTTGTAAATATTGGGAGTTTTCCAGTCATTATCCCAGTATAACTCAAATAGAAGAGGATATATTCTAAGTTTGATCGAGATATGTCGAAAAATATGGAGGTTATAGTATTTGATTTATTTCCCATAAGGATAGCATGGGGTATGAGTACGTAGGTTTGCTGCAGCGTGAATGAAAAAATTGAGTACTTAAGGCCATAATCCAGTATATCTCAACTAGATAAAGCAACACACCAAGTTTTATTTAGATATATTGAGAAATAAGCGAGATATAGAATTTTAATTTTTTCCCCATAAGGATAACATAGGGACGGTGTACGGGGTTTCCGCTTTCAATATCTCGGCAACCAATGGACGTAGACCAATGATTAAAATACCAAATTGTTAGTTTTTTACGCTAAATTCAATGGTGGAAACGATATTTTGATTATTCTAATTTTACCATGTAAAAACCAAAAAACCCCTTTTTAAGGGGGTTTATTCCCCTTAACCCCCACTTCCGGTGGTCTTATCGAGCTGGTTTTTTAAATTGATCGGGGGATTACCATTTTACACGTCTGTACCAATTTTCGTTGAGATCGGACCATTTTTACGGATTCTATCGTGTTAACATTGAAAAACCTCTTTGCCGCCATTTTTCCAATATGGCGGCGTTTGCCCAAAGGTGCCAAATTTGCACCCGGCAGATTCGTAATCAGCGCAAAAAACTGAGTCAGAATCAGCAAAAAATCGTTGTCCACCCACATTTCCAGGTCATTGTAACTTACAATGGGTTGGCACCCTGACTATTATGGAGGCAAAATACATTTTTTGTCCTCTGTCAAAGCATTTAAAGCAGCTGTCTATGGAACACGCACCTTTGTAGACGAGTATAAAGGCTGGTGTCCAATATATTAGTGGCCCACATTAGCACTGGCTCACAGATCACTGACAGTTATTTGTACCTGAGCCTGAGTCAGAATCAGTTAAAAAACCTTTGTCCACCCAAATTTCCAGGTCCTCCTTGCTGGCGCCCTGACTATAATGAAACATAATAAGCTACGACTTACGCAGATTCAATATGGACAATACCAAAACACTGAGCGAACAAAGTTAAAATATTGAATAGTAAAAACAATAGCGTTGGGCGCAGGTTTAAAAGACAATTTTTGTTTGCAGATTAAGTTTAAAATGTGTAAGTAAAATGGTCTGTGTATTATATTGATATAAATGAGAGTTTTCTAAAGGTTATTACCTTCTCTCTGGTGTTTTCTTTATTTGTTTTCTGCATAGAGACAAAAATAATTTGTTTCATAACTATGCGTTTCCGGTGACTTGTTTCGATTGTATGGATGTGTGTATATTTTACAAACTAATCCATTATTTTTACGATAAATTTTAATTAGTCACTATTTACGTTAAGGGGAGAAAGTAAAAATTAATACACCTAATTAGTCACATAATTCAAAGGCGAAATAAAGTCTCATGGCAAGCAAACAAAACATGTTACGTTATGCTTTTTCACTTACAAATAGTTTAAGGCACGTTGAGGGACGTTACATTGCATATGAACAATAAAAAAACATAATACTTTGAATTTTATCCAGACATTTCGGCTAAAAAATTTCTCCCTTCTGTTGATCTTTTTAGCCGCTCTTACAACTTGGTCCCTCTCATCCTAAATTAAATCGCATTAATTTTATTAATTAACTGATGTTTCAAGTACATTTACGACGACTACAGGAACTCTATAAATATCGAGTCCTTCTTTACGTTCTTTACATAGGGATGAATATGCATAAAGTCCCGAAATATAGGTGGTTAAATCGATTATTCAAAGTAATCACGAACAGCTTAACATAAAACTACTGCCGAGAACCGACCCGCCTTAATGGGAAGCTTCTAAAAACCCATTCAAAGCCTATTATTGGAGCGATTGAATTAATCCGGTATCTCCAATGTTTACCCCACTCATCCGGAATTGAATTGCGAACCCTGCGATTCCGTTTAATTCTATCAACTTAATATTCACATTACTTCAGCTCAGGAATGATAATCAATTTTCCATTCAGACTGTTTAACTTGACCAATGCTTCGTAGGTTAGTTTAAAATTGTTTGTCCAAATGATCAACTGTCATAGTTTCAATATAAAATATTTTCCTTTAGCAAATAGATAGTTTCGAATTCAAAATTCCGTTAATATACAGGGTGTTTGTAAAGTCCGTCACCAAACTCCATAACGTGTTTTATTGGGTCAAAATAAGCAAAAAAAGTTCATGTGAAGGTATGTCCTAAAATGCATAATTACCCAGATATCCACCATTTTGTATTTTTCACGAAATATTTGTTATCTCCAAAGTTTGTTAATCGATTTTTTTAAACCTGTTATGTACCTACAACTAGTCAAGGTTAGTTTATGAAAAAATAATCAGCATAAATGAGCCATTTTGATTTTTTTTTAAATAATCGTTGCCTGACTAAAAAGATGATGAACTATTAGAATTTACATGTTGCATTGATAAATTTAATTTACCTTACTCAAAGTAATTTACATTACTTATAATACATTTAATCATTTTATTATGCAAGAGTGAATTTAGTCAAAAAGCTGAGAAGAACTAATACAAACAATTCTGATATATTAAAAGCTCGCAAGTTATATTAGTGACCTCAACAGGCGAAATCACATATGCACCCCACACTCCCATGTATAATGGACAAGATGGTTAAAACATTAGGACCCTCCACGTACCTTGTGAATCACTGAAACTGTTAAAAAGTAATATCAACGTTACGGACAACACTAGACCAAACATTATTCTTCTACATATTTTTCTAATGCGATTGTTAGTTTGTATTTGAAGTTACCATATGGTTGTTGAATAAACTTACCATATAGTATTTTACATGAGCTTTCAACATCTAAGCACCTCTTCGATTTTGGGGAAAACCTTTGATATAGGTTTTTGTAATCTCAAAAATGACTCCTATAGCCATCAACACACAATCCATGAATATAAATAATCAAGTTGATGCTTACTATTGTATGGTTTGATATATTTAGAATCTATTAAATTAAAGTTTATGCAAAACATATGTCTAGGATGCGCATTTAAATCAACTGTTTAGGCAACAATGTTAAAAATTATACAAATTTATAACAAAGTTTTTTTTTACTGAATGAAAAACGTTCTAATTTATATGTTTCACTTCGGTATATGATAGTTACTAACAATTGTTTATGATGTATTAAAATCGAATAAAATATATTTAATAGGAATTATATGATTATTAACAGATTCCACTATGAGGAGATATTGATAAAATCATCCTTGCAGACAAAATGTGAGAGAGGCAAAGAAATCTGATTTAATCGTAACCCGAAGATAGACCATTGTTTGAAGCCTCAAAGCAACACGCAATTCTTCGCTTTCAATCCAATCAAAGATTTATTTATCTTGTACCCTCGGTCTCTGTGATATCGTGTAACAAATTGGATTTTGAATAACTTGGCATCACGAGAAATTATTTATTGCGTCACTCCATTTGTATAAAATAATGAATTTGATAAGTCTTTTAACAACAAAAAAGGGTTTTAAGTAGGCCTATTAAGAATCGAAAAGAATTCATGGCTGTTATTCAAATTTACGTAACAGGCCTGAATAACTGTTTTAATAATAAATCAAGTAGCCCTTATTAAATCTTCCTAGAAAAATTAACTTTATAATTGTGACTACGATAACTTTTACATCCACCAAACTAAACATGATTGGTGCTAATACAGGGTGCTTTTTTTAACGCAACCCATTTTTAGGATTGAATGAGCCACGTGTAAATATGAAATGAGTATTGTTTTGTTGATTTTTTCATTTTATACAACCTATTATTTATGTTTGATCACATTTAGCTTACATTATTTCTTCAAACAATCCGCCATTGGAATTTTACAAAAGTTGTGCGCTCTCTATCAAATTCCTGAACATGTGATGAACATATACGTCTTTGAATTTATTGCCTTAAATTTGTTATGTTTGTTTTGAGGTGCTGAATATCCTATGAATTGTTTCGTAGGCCTTACTTTTATGTATCCCAAAGCAAATTATATGGTGGGGTCAAATCCGGGATTTTGGGGGGAGGGAACAATCCTTCACTGATAAAATAAAGTTTTGGGTTGCGTAAAAAAACAAAAAACAAAAAAAACCCTGTACATTAGGCGTAATGGCAATCTATTAGAATAATACATATTAGCAAATACTGGGTGGTCCAAAAAATAATCCACATTTTAAACATCCGTTACTCAGCTGTTATTTTACTTAGACTAATGATTTTCACAACAATGAAGAGCCAAAATTATGCCATTTTAGTTGAAACAGAGAATTGGACTGTTCGATATCGAGCTTTTGTGGTCGAGGATTTCTTTACAAATATCTTTGTGTGATTGCTAACCAACGGTTATTTCGCAACTACTTCCTCATCCCTCATCAAGGTCCAGTTCCTTGCGGAAATGGGCAAACAATTTCTGAAATACTGCATCTGCTTTAGAAATTAAACTAACCAGAAGGTCTAGATCTATTCGTAATCCATAAAATCTCGAAAATGTTCGCGCACATATACTGCAAAGCCCGAAGCGATCAGCGCGGAAGCAAACTGCAATGCTAGGGGGCAAAGACAAGTTTACAACGAAGTTTGCATCTTTATTTGCATTCTCATCCCTATAAGCAAGCAGTTATTCAAGAATTTAATCTTGCAGACCCTGCATTACGAGTAGAGTTTTGTGAAAGACAATTGCAATTAAGGGAGCAGGAAAACATTTTGTGTAAATAAGAGTTGTGTGAATTCAGGCTGTAATTAACTTTGTATGCCATTTCCATCTGGAAAGGGGAATGGTTTTAGACACCGTTGATAAGAAAAGTGGCATCAAATATGAATCGTTCAAGCAAAAATCGTCTCTCTTAACAAACAATACTACTGAGTTGTAACAAAATAAAATATAGACTGTTTTTTTTTTTGGACCATACCGTACTATATAAAATGTTAGGGATCGGATTAGTGTGGTGGCAGAACGCGAGACTTCGGCCCCCACGGTACTGGATTTGAATCCCGCCAACCACCAATGACAATTTGCTATGTAATAGTACTGTATTCATTTGGGTGCACGATAAGCCATGTGTCTACCCGCAGTGCATCTCCAAAGGTATGTAGGGACACGCTACAAACTAAGTCTTAAGATTTATTACTCGATCCGATAAAACAATTAATACTGTTCTTCCTAAAGTGCTAATCCGCGTCAAAGATAAAATAGTGGCTAGTTGGACACTTATTATTTTATTATATTGAATATTGTTTGCCTTAATACTCTTGAGGAGGTATTGGTTCTCAATAACTTGGTATAAAGTAACTGTTATCACTATACCAATTATTTATTGTATCACTCCACATGTATACAAGTAATAAATTTTGTGTGTCCATTTAAACCTCCATTTTAAATTAATAAACGAAAAATTGGTTTATAAGTTTAAAGTATAAAAAATATATAAGGACTAACATTTTATTTTAACATAAATAACTTAAATTTCTTTTCAGTCAAGACTACACAATAAATTAAAAAGAGCTTATTAAGACCAACTTTGACAAAACAAATTAGCTTAAAATTACGGCTCTATGTTTCTAGCATTAATTTACATTAAAAAAGCAAAGCATGAGTATTGTTAATATTTTTTTAGTAATAGCAATTCACTAATAATGTGAATATTAGCTTAATGGCTTAACGCGACACACTGTTTTAAACAAAGTAAATCTGTGAATTTGCTTCTTGCATCGAAACAAACAATTTCGAATTATAACAGCGACTCTCTTGTGTCCAGCTTTCTGTTTATTCGTCCGTAATTTTTTTATCAATATTTTCTATGATGTAACCACTTGAGTAAAAAAAAAACACACAATAATAATTTACATGGACATGGACATTTAGTCTCATGTCCATTTTCTGGTTATTTTGTTTGTGATTATGTGTATTTTTAAGTTACGACATGTTAATTATTCAAATTTGCGGTTTGCTTACTTTCTAACCTCACTTGGGGTATTTGTAGTTTTGGCGGCGGTAAATACACAACATTGAAACATTTCTCAGCTGTTTGTATTGAAAACCTGCTAAAGTTATTTTTCTTTATTTAATAAACTTTTGCATCAGTATTATTGCTTTTCATTTTATTGGATGCAATTTTTTTAGTAACTGAGATTAAATAGTCACTGCCGATAATCAAGTATAAATTATAAACTACTAAGTTCTAATGATTTTAATGTGCACTACACGTTTTGTTAAAAAGCCACTCAAAAACACTTCGAATGAAAAACTAAGGAATATTACAGTGTTCAGGATTATCTTTCTGATAATTAAGAGAAATTTATTGTTATGTTATATGTAAGAATCATATATGTACACTGTATCTTTTATTATTTCTATACATTTGTTTGTTTGACGTTTGTCAATGCTTGTAGAACTTAATGGCAATAAAGTATTCTTGATTCTTGATTCTTGAAAACTAGGTACGGAAATCCATAGGTTAGACTACATTACACAGTCTATTTATTTGGATGCAAGTATCAGATACACAAATGGGATCCAATTTTGTAAGGAAACCCTAAGTTGTCTGTTATTATTTATACATAGTTTTTAAATCAATGAATAAATCAATGATATTTTAGGATTTTAGCACATCTCACATATTTAATACTCCGACACTACAACTAAATATTTGTAAATAAAAATACGAGATTTTCTCACAAAAATTCAGATTTTTTTATCATATTCAATACTAACTGACGTAAGACTAAAATTGCATACTGTACAAAGAAAGTTTGAGCTTTAACTTCGCAGCCGCATGCTTCCGCTGATAAGAGTTGACAAACACAGGTTTGTTGATGTATCGACTTTGAAGCTTGCATTAAAGATATAGAGTACTGAACTTTAACTATTTTTAAGCTTTTCCAAAGTATTAAAGATAAATCATATTTAACAATTTTACCATTAGATTTTGATGTATATTTGTGGCATTAATCAAGCAAAAGATTAAAAATGGAGTTTTCAAGCTTGATAGCTTGAGAACGATATTTTACCTTTTCCGAAAAATTATTAAAACTTTTCAAAAGTATGTTAAAATGGAGTTTTCAAGCTTGATAGCGTTAAAGAGATATATATTTTATCTTTTCCGAAAAATTATTAAACCTTTTCGCGAATGTTTGTTAATTAATTAGAAAGACAGCTAAGTTTAAATTTGTTTAGCATTTCACTGGCTTGATAAATAATTTCCTTATGTTTTATATCCAAAATCAAGTTTCGTAAATGTACCTTACTAAGATTAATGAGATAATTCATTACAAACTTTACTAGTTAGTAAAACAATACTTATTTGCTAGTAAAAAGTGTCTTTTCGCAAATGAAGGAACAATAATTTAAAAACTGTTTCCTTCTAAAATTGAAAAAAAAATTTTAATAAAGTTTGCTTTATATCAGTTATACAAAAAACCTGTACAAAAACCTGTTTATTTGTGTTTCTTTATCAAGGACAATGACGTCGAGTGTAAAACAAAAACAAAATAAATCTACAGTAAACCACATTGATATACTCTAAACGTTTGAGGCAAATAAAATCTAAAATGCCATATTGGTAAGAATATAGAAAGTTTTTTAATGATATCCTACATTCGTAAACACAGTTGAAACGCTGGGTTCTCAGAGAATACTGAACCGGTTCTCAAAATATAAATATTGAATAAAAGGGGATATTGCGTAGGTTTGCCTAGTTTCCTAAGAAATTACTTGTTTTCTTGTGGCTACAAAGGTATGCCTTTAAAGGTTGAGTCAAGACTAGTTTTCTGGAAGAATGCAATTTAAAGTAAAACAGCTGATTGGAGTAAATGTTGTTAGCCAATTAAAACGAATCCAACAGTTACATGGTAAAAGTTAATAGGTCAGTAGTATAAATACTACACAAATTTTCTACCACTAAACTGAAATACTATACTTGTAATGTCTACATTCGGGACTTATGTGATTTATTGGTAACAGACACATAAATCGGCCGGATGAGAGCGAGAGCGACGACCGGATACACGAGGGGCCACCCATCCCGTGTTCAGCGCTGAACTGTCATTGTCTGGATTGACCATAAGTTAAAGGCCTCAGTAACTTTTTTCCACTCAAGATTTATATTGATATTTATTCTTTTTTCAAAAAGTTCAACAATGTACGAAATTCCTACAAAAGCACTTATACAGGGTGTTCAAATAATGTGGGGCAATAATTTACGTAGTGATTCCTTGGATCAAAATAAGCAAAAAAATTTGTATAAACCTAGGTCCTAAAGTGCTTCATTTTCCGTCTGTGCGTCTGTTTATGATTTTTACATATTTCATCATATCTAACGAACCACTTAACTTATAAACTTCAAAC